>JAZKJV010000512.1:40528-212677 GCA_037367405.1 Ottelia alismoides | reverse complement strand
TAGCTGCCGAGATTGGCAGCTCCTTCTTGGAGTTAATGGCAGGAACTTGGGCTGAAGAGAGTAGCAACACTTCTGCAGGAAGAGGGGCATCAACTTGAGCTTCAAAATATTGCTGGACAACAGCAACAGGAGGAGCAAAAGAGCTCCCTTCGGCTGTGAAGTTGAGAAGAATTGTGGGGCAAAAATGGGAAAGGGTTTGGGGATATTTTAAGGTGGTTTTTGTTTGTAGAAATTAGGGAGAGTGAGGCCCCGATAATTGACAATGGGGAAAATAATCCAAGTGGAAGGGCTGCTGGAATCTGCTTGTACCTAAATAAAAAATTATTTATATATTTTTTAAAACAATCTTTCTTTTATTTGGTATAAAAAATTGACCGAATTCACACCTTGTTTCTTAGATTTGGGTGCACAATGGCTTGTTTTGATCGTCAATAAACGACGATCAATATGTGCATAATATTCATATACTTTAGATCGGGTATAAACTCCCGAAATTTTTGAGATACAGTTTTGGTTTGGGGCTAAATTTTATGAAATTAAAATATTAATTGATCTCCGATTGAAGAACGGTCGATTCCATTGGTCTTATTTCGTCGAATCAGATTTTATGACAGTCTCGATTTGTTTTACAGTTTCCAATTTCACGTTGCGACCTTTCCGTGATACGCATTACGATGCGATCGACTTTTGGTCAATTTCGCCCGAACGACTTTTGATTCACGAACAATTGATTGATTTAGGTTATTTTACGTTGATTAATAACTTTATTGAGTTATATGGACCCTAATCGGGTCGAGTTCGGGTTTCTGCGGATCCAGATGTTACAGACCATGTTGTTCGTTCTCGATGGCCTTTTTGACCGAAAAAGAACTTCCCCTCCACACCCAATGGTCAAACCCCTCAGAGCCACCCCCGGAGTGATGCAAGGAATCTAGCATAAGAAGGAACTCCTCCAAATGCTGATCTGTAAAATTTTTTTTTTGACGCTCAAAAAAGGGGGAAGCACTCATAGGTGTTCGCCCCAATGCATTAAAACGTAAAGAAGAGAGTACTTACAAGATGGATGAACAAAAAAAACAAAGGCTAGATGGTATCGGATAAGAGATACCACCCACGCACACGTACAACGCTACCCAGAAGTCCAATCATGACAAAAGCGTGTCGCCGAGATGCATATATTTTCCTTGTAAAACCTCTGCCGAGCAAAGAGTGCCTCGTTTCTTCCCAATCAGATGCTCCACAAACGCGCAATCGGGTCCACCTAATCCACCCTCGACCGACCCCTGGAATTAATCAAGCTGTCGCAGAAGGCATCAAAGTTCGAGATATTCAGCCAACCCAAATCGTCCCAGATAGCACGAACACGGTCGCACTGGAAGAAGAGGTGCCCGCTGGTTTCCTCCTCCGTACCACAGAGACCGCACATTTGTGAGACATTAGGAAACATCATAGCACATCGGTCTCTAGTTAGCAGCCGACCACGCCGAAGAAGCTAAAGAAAGATACCAACCCGTTCCGGCAATTTGAGTCCCCATATGAACTTGCAATGAGTCAGCAAGGTCGCGTCGTCCCCCACAGCGGGGGGAAGAAGAGCGAGGTACGCCTTCCTGGTAGAGAAAGGACCGTCCTTCCAAGCCAAGTGATCACGCCCCCCAGTGGGCGTGGGAGCATCCGAAAGAAAAGCCATCATGGAATTGAAGTCGAGCAGACGCTGATCCGATAGATTAGCAGCGAACAAAGGGCACCAGCAGCCATCGGACCAGCAGGATGCCACGGAGGCGTATTTGTCGACCACCAGCGCGAACAGCCGAGGAAACAAAGCATGCAATACACCCCTCCCGGTCCAATCATCCGACCAGAAGCGGAAAGAATTCCCATCGCCAAGAATTGGTTTGAATAAAGATCTGTTGCGGTTAAAAGCAGACAACACACCGTGCCAGAAAGAGGAATTGTGGCCCTCGAGTCGCCCCCGCGAAGCGGAGATGAGATCGACCCCCGCCGCCTCCCTAAGGCACTTCAACATGAAATTCTCTTCCCGACCCCACACGTTCGCCGCCCATTTGAGAAGCATAGCCTCGTTCACCACCTCCAGCCGTCTCACACCCAAACCCCCTTCCCGCTTAGGGCGCGAGACGTCCTCCCAACCCACCAAATGAACCCCCCTTCTCCCCTCGCCCTTCCTTCCCCAAAGAAAATCCCGCATACATTTTTCCAATCTCACCCGAATCCCCTTCGGCAAGCCACACACAGACAGGAAATAAATTGGGATCGTGGAAAGCACGGATTTAAGAAGAACCAACCGACCCCCCCTTGAGAGAAGCGCCGCGCGTCAACCAGCCAGCCTAGCCTCCATCTTCTCAACCACCTTCCTGAATTCTCTCAGCCGGGCACGGCCCACCGACAGGGGCAAACCAAGATACTCCAACGGGAGGCTGCTCGGGGAAGAGCCCATCAAACTGGCACAATCCACAGCCTCCTCCGGCGACATAGCAAACAGAATGACTTTGATTTGTTCTCGTTGATGAGGAGGCCCGGCATTTCACAGAATAGTTGTAGCGTAGTAGCCATACCCGAAGCATTGGCGCGGCCGCCCTCAATAAAGCATATTGTGTCATCAGCAAACTGTATAAGAGGAATACGATAGGGGCCCAAAGAGCATCCGCGCGTAAGACCGGCCTCGGCCACACCATCAATCATACGCGGCAAGACATCCACCGCCAAAACAAAGAGGAGGGGAGCAAGGGGGCACCCTTGCCGGACCCCCCAGCGAGGCTGGAAAGTCCCCCCAACCGGACGCCCATTGAGAGAACGGAGAAGGAAGCGGTGGTCACACATCGCCGAACCCAAGAGATCCAAATCGCCGGGAAGCCCGCCGCTTTAGCACCGACCATAGAAAGTGCCAATCCAGTGAATCATAAGCCTTTGCAAAGTTTATTTTCCACAGCAGCCCCTGCGTATCATTTCTGCGCCAAACATCGACGATCTCGGAAGCCACCGCATAGCATTCAGATATTTGCCTCCCTTGAACAAAAGCGGCATGTGAAGGCGAAATGAGCGAGTCGAGGAGTGGCGCAAGCCTTCTGGCGAGAGCCTTAGCAATGATTAAATAAATGCCATTAGATATAGAAATAGGCCGGAAATCCTCGATACGGTTGGCCGAAGGGGACTTAGGGATCAAAACAATATTAGCCCTGTTGATTTTGTTAAAGCCTCTGTTCCCCTCACTAAATTCATGAGCAACGTCCAAGACGCACGTCGCTCTGCTGATCTCTAAAATTGACGGAAAACTAGGGCATCCTGTTCCCGTCGCTCTAGCACCTCGCAACACGCACGTCACGATCCGCCGCCAATGCAAAAAGGCGTGGGGACCGACTACAAAGCGGTCCATAACCCGACCAATCGTTTGACCAAAAAGCAAAAGATTCGCCATTCCCCAGGACATGGCGGAAGGGCTCATTGAAACGCGATAGAACCTTGAGAATCCCCTTCAAGAAAGGTGAGGGAAACAAGCACGGATTGGCAACTAGCATGGATGGGCAAGAAATGTCATATATTCAACGAACAAGAGCACAATAGATATCTCTACTTCTCCCCCAATGTTTGCTCACCCACTTCAACACCGCGGCTTCATTCAATACATCCAGTTGTTTGACACATAGCCCACCTTCCGACTTGGGAAGCATGACCGACTCCCCAGTCCACAAGGTGCATCTCATTACCCTCCTGACCAGATTTGCTCCATAAGAATCTCCGCATCAATCTTTCGAGGCGCTTCGTAATCTTGGGAGGCAAAAGGCGAGTAGACATGAATATCGGAATTGCAGAGAGCACCGCCTTTACCATCACAAGACGACCTCCTAGACAGGATTAAAGCCTTCCAACCCGTAAGCTTCCTCTCCAGTTTCTCAACCACGGGTAACCTATCTGCCAACTTGATTCTGCCTGATGCCAAAGGCAATCCCATGTAGCGAATAGGAAGGGAACCACACTCCGTACCCGGCTCGGTACTGCACAGACTCGCCTCATCAACAGATAGGTTGAAGGGAGTCATCGTAGACTTGCCATGATTCAGTGTAAGACCAGACATCTCCCCAAAAACCTCCAAAGTGATCACTATACCATTGGCCTCCTCCTTCCTACCCTCAATGAAGAAAATCATGTCATCCGCATACTGGAGAAGAGGAACAACAATACCATCTCGTGAGTAGCCACACATGATCCTGAAGTTCTGCACCCGATCATGCAAGCAAGAACATCGAAGGCGATGACAAACAGTGAGTGTGCAAGAGGGCAACCCTGCCTGACTCCCCTTTGTGGCAGGAAGAAGCCGCCTTCCGGACGGCCATTCACAAGCACCGCCAACGATGCAGTGGTCACACTATGCTTCATCCAAGAAACCCAGATCTCAGGGAAACCCTCCTATGCAAAAGCAACTAAAGAAATTGCCAGTCCAATGTGTCATAAGCCTTAACAAAATCTACTTTCCACAACAGAGCCTTCGACCCTCTTCTCTTCCAATCTACAATGATCTCCGAAGCCATAACTAAGCTGTCTGCAATCTGTCTCCCAGGAACAAAGGCCGACTGAAACAGGGAGATAATGTAGTCTAGCACCCTATTAAGCCTGATAGCAAAAACCCCCGCCACTATCAGATATATGGCATTGGAAAGTGCAATCGTCCTGAAGTCTTTGTTGGGAGGAAATGAACAAGTTGTTTATTCCATAAGCCCTAGGCTCTCTTATATAAGAGAGTAGCCTATGGGTAAATTACATAAAGCATACAACTAAAATTAGAAATAACAAAAAGGTACGAATACTAATGTGTATGCGTCAACACTCCCCCTCAAGATGGAGCATAGATATCTATCATGCTCAGCTTGGACGCACACTTCTGGAATGGGCCTCGAAGTAATGCCTTGGTGAAGATATCAGCCGTCTGATTCTCTGAGGTGACATGAGATGTAGCAATGGAACCCTTCTGAATCATGTCACGTATGTAGTGACAGTCAACCTCAATGTGCTTGGTCCTCTCATGGAAGGCTGGATTGTTTGCAATGAACAAGGCTGCCTGGTTATCACATTCCAGCTTCATAGGGAGCGGTATATCAAGATATAGATCTGTAAGAAGAGCTTTCACCCACATCATTTCTGTGCTAGCCTGGGCCATAGCTCTGTATTCTGATTCAGCACTGGATCTTGCTACCACTGTCTGTTTCTTGCTCCTCCCCGAGACTAAGGCCTCTCCAACATAAACTGCAAATCCTGAGGTGGACTTCCTGTCTTTGGGGCATCCTGCATAATCTGCATCAGCACATGCTATGATAGAGATCTCTTTTCCCTTCTTAAATAGCAAGCCTGCACCTGGAGATGATTTCAGATATTTCATAATCATGTGTATAGCATCCATATGGACCTGACGTGGTTGCTCCATGAACTGGCTCACACGACTCACTGCAAATGATATATCAGGTCTAGTGATCGTGACATACAGTAGTTTGCCTACCAGTTCTCTGTACCTCCTCCTGTCCACCTCTTCCGTGTCATCATCATAGAGCTTCATGCTTGGATCCATTGGTGTCGTAGCAGGCCGACACCCTAGCATACCTGTCTCGCTCAATAGATCTGTAACATATTTTCTCTGCGACATCACTAATCCATATTGATTTCTAGCAAACTCCAGTCCCAGAAAATATCTCAGGACTCCCAAGTCCTTGGTGACAAATTCGGTTCCCAGTCTTTCTTTCGCCTGCTTTATGCCCTGCTCATCATTTCCTGTAATCAAGATGTCATCAACATAAACCATGATTACAATAATACCTCTAGTGGTCTTCTGCACAAACAAGGAATGATCAGCATTGGAGCGCTTGTATCCTTGTTTCTCAAAGAGATCTGATAGCTTCTGAAACCATGCTCTGGGACTCTGCTTAAGGCCATAGATAGCCTTATGTAACCTGCACACCTTGGAACACTCCCCCTCAACAGCAAACCCAGGTGGCTGTTGCATATACACTTCTTCCTGTAAATCTCCATATAGGAATGCATTCTTCACGTCCAATTGATGAAGTGGCCAGTCTCTAGCAACTGCAACTGACAATAAGATCCGTAGGGTGGAATGACGTGCCACAGGCAAAAAAGTGTCAAGGTAGTCCACCCCATATGTCTATGTGAAGCCACGTGCAACCAGTCGTGCCTTGAATCTGTCAATAGAACCATCGGCATTGTGCTTCACTGTAAACACCCACTTGCAGCTCACTGGGTTCACCTTTGGAGGTGTAGGAACCAAACTCCAGGTTCCTCTGGACTGGAGTGCCGCCATTTCTTCCTCCATTGCTAGCCTCCATCTACTGTCCTGCATAGCTTCATGATGATTCCTCGGAATCTCGACAGCTGAAAGTGTCACAACAAAGGACCTGAAATCTCCAGATAGCCTCTCAAAAGATACGGATGCTGATAAGGGATATCTAGCACAGCTTCTCTTCGACTTTCGTAGAGCAATGGGTACATCTAAGTCAACTATGTTCTCCTCTGGCCCCTGCAACGTATCCTGCTCAGAAATGTCGTCAGATCCATCAACATTAATATTATCATTACATACCATAGGCGAGCTAGTAGACGAGTCATGACCATGAGCGGGAGGAAGCCTGCGGGTATAGTGATATGGTAGCGGTGATATAGTTTGTGGTGGCGGCGGCGGCGGCGGTGGTGGTGGTGTTGACGGCAGCTGTGGTGGTGGAGGTGGTGTCATATATATGGAATTAGTGGATAGTGGTGGTTGCTGCTTGTCTCCAGCGGCTGAAAAATAGATAATATTTTCAAAAAATGTAACATCTGCACTGATCATATACCGTCGACGCAGAGGATCAAAACACTTGTACCCTTTTTGAGTTCTGGAGTACCCGACAAAAACACACTTGACAGCCCTAGGAGAGAGCTTGTCAGTACCAGGGGACAACTGATGGACGAATGCAACCGACCCAAACACACGAGGCGTAAGTGAGAATAGCTCCTTGTCAGGATGAATGATGGTAAACGGGATCTGTTCATTTAGAACAGAAGAGGGCATACGATTAATGAGGTAACATGCCGTGAGAACAGCATCACCCCAGTAGGAGTAGGGAACATGACTCTGTATAAGGAGAGATCTCGTGACATCAAGAAGGTGACGGTGTTTCCTTTCAGCAATTCCATTCTGTTGAGATGTATGAGCACACGACGTTTGATAAACAATCCCTTTTGAGGAGTAGTAACTAGCAAGAGCATTTGTGCACAATTCTAACGCATTATCACTTCTCACAAATTTGACCGATGTGGAAAAAACATTTTGTATTTCATTCAAGAAATGAATAATTATATTTCTGGCTTCAGATTTATTTTTCATCAGAAACACCCATGATACCCTAGAAAAATCATCCACAAGTACAATATAAAATCTGTGTCCCTGATGATCAGGTACACGACTCGGACCCCAGACATCAACATGAAATAACTCAAACTTGGAGGTACTACTCCGACCCAGACGACTGGGAAAGGACGACCTGTGATGCTTTCCCAACTGACACGCCTCACACTGAACAGATGTGTGAGGAAGACTATAGGGTAATACTTGACGCAACTTCTGAAGCGGTAAATGACCAAAACGCAGATGCCACAGTAAAGGAGATACTTGTCCAGCAGGGGAGGAAGTGGTTCCAGCGAATGGGGTCTGATTCAAGCGGTAAAGGCCTCCTTGCTCATAGCCACGACCAATCACGTTGCCCTTATGGATGTCCTGAAAAATCAAAGAAGATGGATCAAAAATTGCCCGACAATGAAGATCTTTCGTAATCTGACTAATTGACAACAGATTCATTGAAAAATCAGGTGCATGTAGCACATTCTTGAGCTGCATAGAAGATGTTAGTCTAATCTCCCCCTGACCAGTGATTGGGGAATGGGTGCCATTGGCAATGACAATTGTCCGTCCTGGAGGGATCTGAGTGTATCCTGTAAGTAGACTCTGGTCGCCACATAGGTGATGTGTAGCGCCTGAGTCCATAATCCATGGCAATGTATCAGATCTACTACTTTGAAGTGCAAGTGTACTACCTGAAGTAGTGGTAGACGCGGAGGCAGAAGCAGCAGCATCAGAATGACTCTCTGTAGTCGGTGCTGGACTGGATGGTGGGATAATGCCCCTCAGACGGGCAACTAGATCATCGAACCGTTGGTCCAGGGTAGCAGCAGACGGAGGCTCTATTTGCTCAGCGGCTCGGGCTGATGCAGGAAATCCATGCTTCGAGTAGCATGTGTCTTCATTGTGTCCGACTCGATGACAGTAGGTGCATGTTGGCCTAGTGCGACCACCTCTCCCACGGGGTCCACGTCCACGACCCTGGTGATAAGACCCACAACCTCTGGTTACTGCCATGGCTGAAGAGTTCTGACTTGCAGCATTTGAGGGAACTGTGATCCGACTCAGTCTATGAAAGGCTTCCTCCATTGGAGGAATTGTAGAGTCGGCCAAAATCTGTGATCGTGCTGCCTCGTACTCAGGATCAAGTGCAGCTAGGAACACGCCCACCATATTGGCGTTCCTATATGTCTTCTGCTGTTCTGGCGTGGCTGTCAAGGGCATGAAGCTATATAGCTTCTCGAACATGCCTCTCAGTGATGTATAGAGAGAATGTAGGGGGCGACCATTCTGCTTGATGGTGAAGATATCATGCTGGAGTTGCAGGATCTTTGTCTCGTTCTTTGCCTGGGAATATGTAGCCGCCAGAATGTCCCACATATCCTTCGCTGTGGGTTGATGGAGAATGTCATTGGCAATCTCAATTGCCAACGTGCCAGATAGCCAAACTTTGGCGTATGCATCATCAGCCTCCCAGGAGGCATAGGTTCCAGTCTTCTCAGCAGGCTCTGGTTCGGTAAGAATATGCTTCTTACCCGTAGACTTCATCATGCTCATGAACTGCATTGCCCACAGTTCATAGTTAGTACCGTCCATCTTGACAATAGGTGCTGGACCACGGAATGCGCCAATAGATGGGATATCTGCCTTGCTCTCCGACATATTGAAAAAGGAAGACTGGAACGATTGGCAAACACTGTGATTTGTCTACAACGACATGAATGGGTTTAGTTGCACGTGTAGACCTCACGCAACTAAACCCATGATGATGTTCTGGGTCTTAGGACTGGAAACCGTGCACCCGTACAGGAGCTACAAGACTCGGAGCACTTGATGCGCACTGGATGCGCAGTAGATCACGTATTCTGGGGACTGGGTGCGCTGAACACGCGCACTGGATGCGCTGGGCACGCGCTGTGGATGCGCGTATGGCTCACACACGTAGAAGATCACGCGCGCACACCCAGCCTTGCACAGATGATGCGCACTCGCACGTTGGAGATGCGCGGTCAGGCACTGGAGAGGCGCAGGAGATGCGCAGGTTACGCGCGATGACGCTCAATGGATGTGTGCGCGCAGGAGATGCGCAGATCACGCTGTGGCGCGCGTCGTAGATGCGCACAGCGCTTGAGATGCGCCTGGGATGCGCACAAGATGCGCTGGAGGTGCGCTGATCAGAGGAGAAGCACCCGAGGAGGAGGGCGGCGCCGATCTGCAGAGAAGAGAGAGAGAAAGGGGGCCGGTGGGTGTGGTGGGTAGGGTTAGGGTTTCGAGAACTTCGATCTAGGACCGTCGCTCTGATACCATGTTGGGAGGAAATGAGCAAGTTGTTTATTCCATAAGCCCTAGGCTCTCTTATATAGGAGAGTAGCCTATGGGTAAATTACATAAAGCATACAACTAAAATTAGAAATAACAAAAATGTACGAATACTAATGTGTATGCGTCAACAGTCTTCTATTCTTTCAGCTGCCTCCCACTTTGGAAGGAAGAAAATCAGAGCCTTATTATGCTTTTCAAAATCAACATTACACCGACAACATTCTTCCACCACCTCTAGCACTTCTTGGACCACAAGATCCAAAATTCCTTGTAAAAAGAGACAGGGAACCCATTCGGTCCCGACGCCCCATCTACAATCAGATTCCACACAGCTACCTTCAGTTCTTCCATAGTTATCGTCTGGATAAGGTTGTTGTAGAAATAGTCTCTAATATTATTATTATGTTTATGTACCTTGTTTCTATTTCTTTCTTCTATTTAGACATCCATGTAATTTACCCGTAAGGCCTCTCCCTATATAAGAGAGCCTAGGGTTTTCCTATGAATCATAACGAAGACTCCTCTCTTCTAACATGGTATCAGAGCCGCCTTAGGGCTCTTCTCCCTTCCCCACCCGCCGCCCCTCCTCTTCGCTCTCTCTCTCTCTCGTCTCGCCAGCGGCTCCCGGCGCTCCTCCGACCACAGCCGCTGCCTCCTGCGGGCCCGCCGCCCCTATCAGCGGCGCCCACAGCCCCAGCGGCACCCCCCCTGCCGCCTATAGCCTCCGAAGCCCTAGCGGCACCCCCTCCTGCCGCCTACAGCCGCCTCAGCGGCACCTATAGCCCCAGCGGCACCTCCCATCTGCCGCTGTAGGGCTCCAGTGGCCTCCAGCAGTCCATAGGCGTTGTTCTCGGGACATTTCAAGGGCTGTAGGCTTCCTTGGAGGCGTGCCCTAGACCTCTCTTCCTCCGATTTATGGATTTGAGTGCGTAAAAGTCTACACACGTACTCAAATCCGATGCAGTTGGTGTAGACACTCATCACATTGTCTATTCTCCCTTCGTCTTCTTCAAGCAGCAGTATGTCAGAATCGAAAGTCGATTTGCCCTCCACCGGCGCATTCAAAGGTCCGGCGCCGATAGTGAAGATGGACGGGTCTAACTATGAGTTATGGGCCATGCAGTTCATGAGCCTCATGAAATCAAACAGTAAGAAACACATTCTTACCGAGGATGAGCCTGCGGAGAAGACATGGATCTATGCCTCATGGGAGGCCGATGATGCTTACGCAAAAGTATGGTTGTCTGGTACGTTGACGATGGAGATAGCGAATGATGTCCTCCATCAGCCCACTGCTAAGGCAATGTGGGACATTCTTGCTACTACGTATTCGCAGGTGCGAAATGAGACAAAGATGTTGCAGCTTCAGCATGACATCTTTACGATGAAGCAGGCCGGCAAACCTCTCCATTCTCTATACACATCCTAAGAGGGATGTTCGAGAAGCTATACAGTACCATTCCTCTGACTGCTACTCCAGAGCAGCAGAAGACGTTCCGGAATGCCACCATGGTGGGCGTTCTACTTGCTGCCCTCGATCCTGAGTATGATGCTGCACGGTCACAGATCTTAGCAGATGCAGTCATTCCTCCAGTGGAGGATGTCTACAGGAGGCTCAGTCGTATCCCAGTTTCCTCCAGCTCTTCTACTCCACCCCCATCTGCGATGGCAGCTTCGCGTGGGGAGAGGTGGACCACCTTCTTGGCGTGGTCGTGGACGTGGCTGTAGCTCTCAAGGTAGAGGAGGTCGCTTTAGTCAGATGTGCTCGTATTGTCACAGAACTGGACACTCGGAGGAGACATACTACTCAAAGCATGGGTTCCCAGCATCGGCACGGGTTGCAGAGCATTCACAGTCTCCATTACCGTCTATTGCAGATCATAGATTTGACGAACTTGTGGCCCGTCTCCGCGATATTATACCACATTCTTCTGGTGATTCATTGGGTGGCTCTTCAGATATTGCAGCCACAGCCTCTGCCAGTTCATCCGCCGCAGCCAGTTCCTCAGGTAGATCATCAGCACTCATACCTTCTCATGATATATCTGACTGGGTTATCGATTCCGGAGCCACACATCATCTTTGTCGAGATAGAGGAAGATTACAGGCCTATGGGGATATTCCTCCCGGTCGCTCAGTACAGATAGCAGATGGATCTCACTCACCCCTTGTTGGCCAGGGGGAGGTTTTCTTATCCTCCACTATGCAGCTGCAGAATGTTTTACATGCCCCTGAGTTCTCACTGAATTTGCTGTCTATTAGTCAGATTACAAAGGATTTGAATTGTCGAGCTATATTTGACCCGTCTTCTCTCATTTTTCAGGACATACTCACGGGCAAGGTGATTGGCTGTGGCTCTGAGCAGAACGGTCTATATCGGCTGGTCCGGGAATCCTATGCTGGCATCTCCTCTCACTCTGCTGGACCAGTCTCACCTTACATTTGGCATCTTCGTTTTGGTCACCTTCCGCTCCAGAAGATGCGTCATCTTCTGCCCCAGATCTCTCCAAGTTCGTCGTTTCGTTGTGAAACATGTCAGTTAGGAAAGCATCACAGGTCGAGCTTTCCAGGTCGTCAGAGTCGGAGCAGTAGCTCCCCTTTTGAGTTGTTACATATAGATATATGGGGTCTGAGTCGTGTTCCCGATCACCAGGGGCACAGGTTCTATCTTGTGGTAGTAGATGACTTTTCTCGTGTCTCTTGGTTTTTCTTCTGAAGAATAAGTCTGAAGCAGGAGATGTTATTAAAAATTTGATTAATGAAGTGCAGAATGTTTTTTCTTCTTCAGTCAAATATGTTCGGACTGATAATGCCCTGGAATTTTGTACACGTTCTCTTTCTCAATTTCTGTCATTGAAGGGTATTATTCATCAAACCACCTGCGCATATACATCCCAACAAAATGGTGTGGCGGAAAGAAAGCATCGCCATCTCTTGGATATCACTCGTACCTTATTGATTCAAAGCTGTGCTCCTATTTCTTTCTGGGGGGATGCTGTCCTTACTGCATGCTATCTGGTCAATAGAATGCCGTCTTCTATCCTTGGAGAGAAGATACCCATTTCTCTTATTTTTCCAGACAAGGAGCTATTCTCACTGCCACCTCGTGTCTTTGGTGCTGTGGCGTTTGTCCATCGTCTATCTCCTGGACTTGACAAGCTCTCTCCAAGAGCAGTCAAGTGCGTCTTTGTTGGGTATTCCAGAACCCAGAAGGGATACCGGTGTTATGATCCTACTACCAACAGGTACTTTGTTAGTGCGGATGTCACTTTCTTCGAATCGGTTATGTATTTCTCGCCAGCTGGGGACAGAATGGTACCATCCACCACCGCTGATGATATTTTGGTTCCACCACCACCTACTTGTCTTTCACCTGACTCGTTTCCTGTGTCCGTTCCTATGCCAGCACCGCCACCACCACCTCCACCTCCACCACCACCTCCACCTCCACCCATTCCACGGCGAATTATATCACCATTTCCTAACCACTATACGCGTCGGTCAGGTCCTGCTCAGACGACAGATCATCCAATCACTAAGCCTCAGGTATGTTCAGATGATGTTACTACTGACGGGTCGGGTTCGGTACATATGCAGGATGACTCCTTACAGGTGGACCCAGATGATGATCTGGATGTTCCGATTGCTATTCGGAAACAGAGACGACAGTGTGCATCCTATCCATTTGCTTCACAGGTTTCCTTCCACCGACTCACAGGTGATTTCCAGAAGTTTGCCACAGCTTTGTCTTCCGTGGACATACCACGGACATACCAGGAAGCCTTGAAGACTGAATGGTGGAGACTAGCTATGGAAGAAGAAATGGGGGCCTTGCAGTCCCGTGGCACATGGTCTTTGGTCCCTGCACCCCCTGATGCATCGGTTGTAAGCTGCAAATGGGTCTTCACAGTCAAATATCATGCGGATGGCACATTGGATAGGTACAAAGCACGCTTGGTCGCCCGAGGATTTACACAGACATATGGCGTTGATTACATGGATACATTCTCTCCAGTGACGAGACACTCGACTCTCCGTATCCTCCTGTCTGTTGCAGTGGTTCGTGACTGGAGCATTTATCAGCTAGATGTCAAGAATGCATTTCTGTACGGGGACTTACAGGAGGAAGTCTACATGCAGCAGCCACCCGGGTTTCTGCTGAGGGGGAGAAGCATATGGTATGTAGACTTCACAAGGCTATATATGGACTTAAACAGAGTCCACGAGCGTGGTTCCAGAAACTGTCCAACCTAATTGAGCACCAGAGATTCAAGAGGTCCAATGCTGACCATTCGTTGTTTGTCCAGAAGTCCTCGGCAGGTACGGTTGTCATAATGGTCTATGTGGATGATATCCTTGTTACAGGAGATGATATTCAGGGCATAGCAAGGGCGAAGGCATTCCTAGGTCGTCAGTTTGTTACAAAGGATCTTGGAACCCTAAGATATTTTCTGGGGTTGGAATTTGCAAGGAATGCACATGGTCTGGTGATGACACAACGGAAGTACATTACAGACTTCCTGGTTGAGACTGGTATGGATGGGTGCAAACCATCAAGCATCCCTATGGATCCCAGCGTGGAGTTATATGATGATGATACTGATGAAGTGGATAAAAGGAGATATAGAGAGATGGTGGGAAAACTCCTCTACATTACTATAACCCGTCCAGACATTGCATTTGCAGTTAGCCGGGTAAGTCAGTTTATGGAGCAGCCCAGACAGGTTCACATGGATGCTATACACATGATACTGAGGTATCTGAAGTCTACTCCAGGATTAGGGCTACTATTTAGAAAGGGTGCAGACTTATCCATCTCAGCGTGTGCAGACGCAGATTATGCAGGATGCCCTAAGGACAGAAAATCAACCTCAGGTTTTGCAGTGTTCGTTGGAGGCTCTCTGGTTTCTTGGAAAAGCAAGAAACAAACGGTGGTGGCAAGATCCAGTGCGGAATCCGAATACAGGGCAATGGCCCAAGCCAGCACGGAAATGATGTGGGTTCGCTCCGTATTAGAAGATCTACATGTAGCTGTATCTCTACCTATGAAGCTTCAGTGTGACAATCAGGCAGCATTGTTCATCGCCAACCATCCAGCCTTCCATGAGAGACCAAGCATATTGAAGTTGACTGCCATTACACCAGGGACCTGATCCAGAGAGGATTGATATCCACGGCCCATGTTAGCTCAGGAGATCAGACTGCCGATGTATTCACCAAGCCTTTGCTCAGAGGACCTTTCCAGAGATGTTCATCCAAGCTGAGCATGATCGACATCTATGCTCCACTTTGAGGGGGAGTGTAGAATAGTCTCTAATATATTATTATGTTTATGTACCTTGTTTCTATTTCTTTCTTCTATTTAGACATCCATGTAATTTACCCGTAAGGCCTCTCCCTATATAAGAGAGCCTAGGGTTTTCCTATGAATCATAACGAAGACTCCTCTCTTCTAACAGTTGTTAGCATGAGCGGCCGAAAGCTGGGAAGCACCAGGACCCGCTCACCTCCAAGGTCTACTAGACTCTCTTTGAGAACTCATGAAAGTGATCCGCAATCGCCCTCACCATTTCTCTATCACCGTCCACCTTGACACCATCCATAAGCACATGCCGGATAGTGTTGCTACGACGTCTCCCACTAGCCATTCTGTGGAAGAATGCAATATTCACATCCCCCTCCTTGAGCCAAGTGTGCCTGACCTCTCTCTCCACTTCGTTACCCATTTCCTATCCTCGTATCTGATTTTCTTTTGGGCTTCCGCTCTTTGAAACAACTCATCATTCAAAGGTCTGACATCCTTCAGCCCATCAAGTCTAGTTACCTCCCCATCTGCCACCACCCTTTCCGCATGACAGGCCTCTCTAGATTCTTTCTTGAAAGCACAAATCCGCAAACGCAAAGATGTTAGTTTCTGAGCAAACCTTGAAGTAGCGAAACCAGATGTCAACGTTGAAGACCAATGGGAACAAACCAGAAATATGAAAGAGTCTTTCAGAAGCCAAGCCTTTTCTAATCTAAAAAAACCCATTTTGGGGGAAACCTCATTAGAGTCCTAGACAATCAGTGTATGATCTGACCTCGTTCCCGGCCTGCTGGATGAGAAGGACAACGGGGACAACTCCATAATCTCAGTAAAAGCAAGGAAACGATCAATGCGGGAGCGAGACCCAGAGCTCCTCTAGCAGTGTCTAACACTTCCAAGACCAAGGAGTCAATAATCTCCACGAAATCTGCGGAACCCGGATCCTAGCCACCACGAAGCCTCGACCGATTAGAGGAAAAAAGTGAAACATTTAAATTTCCGCCCAGTAACCATGCACAGTCCGGGAACGCTGACCTGGCAGCTCTCAGCTCCAACCACAATTGCTGACGAAATGCAGGATGACAAGGCCCATAGACACACGAGAAGGTAAACAAGGTACACGCCCGAAGACACTCCAATACCATTGCGAGGACATGAGTGCCTCCCACCTCCGCTCGAAACACAAACACAAAATCTTTCCAAGCTAAAAGCTATCACCCCACAGAACCAGAGGCCACAATCGATCGGAATCCAGAGAGAGAACCCGCATCAAAGGACCTCCAAACCACATCCGAACATGAATCTAATTTTGTCTCTTGTAGGAAAACAACATCACATCCCCATTCTGTGAATCTCGATCCCAGAATCCTCCTGTTCTCCGGGTCACCCAAACCCCTAACATTCCAAGATAGAACCTTCATTTAGAACACGAGGAAGAGCCCCTCAGGAGCACCGCCCTTGCCAACACGGCTACCTGAGCTTTACGTTCAAAAGGAGGAGGAAGCTCTCTAGACTGGACTTTCGCACACTGCCTTCTTATGTACCTTTTCCCCGACTTTTTTGTCCATACTGGAGTTGATGACAACACCTGACCCCAAAGGGCTAAGTAGCAGCTCGGAGCCCATGACATCCCCAAAGGGGGCTGGCGGCTCCTACAACTACGTCCCAGGGGACTCCAGAACCTCATCCACAAGGAGGGGCTTACCCGTAGGGATACGACCCGACCACTGGGCTCTAACCAACATAAAGTTGGAGGAGGCGAAAATAGATTCACCCGGAGAGAAGAGCCGCGCCTGACCCAAGTCAGATCCTCCAGCGTTAGGGCCTGGTCTACCGAAAAGAAAGGCCACCGGGTCCTAATCGGAACTGCCTGCTCGGTTGGAGGAAGAACCATATCAACTTGCAGCGGCCGCCCGGATTGGAGAATCGGTTGAAATCGGGACAAACTTGGGCCCACCCGCTCGGTCGAATAAATCGAGTCACGAGTGGTACTCATGTTACGACCGAAAAGAAAGTACTCGGAGCGAACCACATGTTCCGACTGAACCACTTGCAAAGATCGGGAAAAACGGATTGATTTGCTAGCGTACCGCACAAGACGAAGGGAGTTCAAAAGAGGAAGGAGAACCGATCTCATCCTAAACCACCGCCTCGAAATCCGCCTGGGGCGCCTCCTCAAAAGCCATACAATCCACAACGGAAGGGCGATGCCGTATCCCTTGGCTGGAAGAGGAACTGTTGTCGGTGAACTCCGATCGACCCGCTGACGGTGGTAGAGGCAAAAAGGTGATCTGAAGATGGAAAGAGAAACGTCCAACTGATAGCTCCGCCGCCGACTCCGACACCGCATCACTAGGTCACACCATGGGCAGCAAGGTCACCCTAAGGTCCGACCCCAGTGACCGACCATCAGCCAAGACCTGGAGAACCGAGCTCCATTGCGAGAATGCCGACCCCAGGTGCACCACCGAGCAGGAGTGAAAGGGTACCCCCACCGTGCGAGCTACCTGCCTGACAGAAAGGTCTTTAGAACCATCCGTGAAGCGAGGGAGCCTCCGGGCGACATCGTTCTTCAACACAGAATCCAACAAGTGCATCGTCTGCTGCTTTGACAAGCCTCACGCGCAACATCGCCGAGCCCCCAAGCCCACAACTGTAACATCCGGGATCCGCGTAAACCCGAACTCGATCCGAATAAGGTCCGAATAACCCAATTAAGTTATCTGACAATATTAGATAACCTAAAACGATCAATTGATCGTGAATCAAAAGTCGTTCGGGTGAAATCGACCGAAAATCGGTCGCATCGTAATGCGCGTCGTGAAAAAGCCGCGACGCAAATTTGGATACCGCGAAACGAACCGAGACCGTCATTAGATCCGATTCGATGATACAAGACCAACGGAATCGACCGTTCGTCAATCGGAGGTCATTTGATATTTTAAAACCATAAAATTTATCCTCACACCGAAACCGTATTCGAAAATTTTGGGTATTCAAACTCGACCGGAAGTATATCAACATTATACTCATTTTGATCGTCGTACATAGACGATCAAATCAAGATATTTCGCGTCAAAATCCGAGGCCCGAGGTACGCGTACGGTAGATTTTTAAGTATGTCAAATAAAAAGATTTTTGAATTTAAAAAATATATATATATATATATTTAAATTCTGTTACAGTACACACACAGTCTGGACAAAAAAAATAGCACACATTCCAGCCGTTGGTTTTTTTTGGGCCCTTCTTTCTCAGCCCATTTGGCTCTTTAATTACACAACACTTGGCTTGTATTTCCATTACATTTGGCATATTGCTAAGCTCTCCTTTCCCTTATAAATACCACCATAATACCCCGAATTCTTCCTACATCCCAACCGTTAGAGTTGTTACCCCCTTCCAAACCTCTTCCAGCCACAACCTTCTTCCATGGGACTGCTACATGCCACTCTTGATTCTCCAACTTGAAGCAATCTAGAGGTACAATCCCCTCCCATTTCTTTTCAATCTCTATTCCTCTTCTCCCCCAAATTTCCACCTAATTTTCAATCAAAGGGGTCCCCAGATTTCAGACCTCTTGCAGTTATGGGTGTAGCAATCCAAGCTACTGAGCTGTAGCTTCATGCTCCAGAATTCCAGCATTTAGTCAAATCAAGCAACTGCATCTTCTCCAAAATTTGATTCAATTAGGTGCCATCCAAGCCCTTTCTTTTGCTGCCATACATGGAAATCTTAAACTTCAAATTTCTGTCCCAAAATGCATTTTTTTAACCAAAATCAGTGATGGATTCTTGCAAATCGATTCTTATATTTGCTCTAATTTATGTAATATTCTATCCTCTATCCTGGATGTTGTTGTATAATCCTTAGCTCCTTATTTGATTCCATGCATGGATATATTACCTTGTATACCCAGCTCTACTGCCTTAAATCACATGAAGTCTGTATCAGAAAATGAATATTAATTAGGATTACTCAATAAGAAATAATAGTTATAAGCAAGAATTTATGTCCAGTAAACTATAGTCAATACTCAATAGACAGAAAATAAAAATGGCAGCAGTAACTTCTGTTGTTCAAATAATTTTGATATTATTTATATTTGGACAATTGAATTCAATGATATTGTGCTAGATTTGTTTGACTTGATATATATACAAATGTCCCTTTACAATCTCATCAAATCATATCCAAGAGTACATGACGTAAGGGAAAAAATGCCCTAAAAGAAAATTTTACTCAACTATTCTTCTACTCCTTTATGTATATGACTTCTCATCCGACACTTTCAAGAAAATTTTACTCAACTATTCTTCTACTCCTTTATCAAACAATGCTACCTTTTTGCAATATAATATATATGGCTAGGCCATAATTGCTTGTCTCCACATGTATGAATTTAGGAAGACTGATAGATCATGCTCTTATATGATAAACTAAAGCGATTATTGATCACCATATTACGAGTTAAATACAAGTTGCTCATGACACCATAAATTATTACCCTACTTTAAAAGGATTTTTTTACATAATATTAGAATAAATTTAAAGATAGTTAGGTATTTAATATTAGAAGAAAGTTAGTTTCATTGTGAGGATGGTATTGTAATATTGTAACAATTAGCTCTTGTATTTTACTAATTATCTGCATTAGTATCTATTCCAGTTCAGATTACTAGTAAAGAATTAAAGAGGACGGACAATAGACATGGATATGACCTTCCCTAACTCATCTACAATGAGATTTCTGGGAACTATGATATGATTTTGTTTAATGGATCTTGTTAGTCCTGGACAATAGGAGGAACATTATTTAAGGGAGAATGAAGTTAGTGCTAAATGATGATTGAACGTTTTGCATTGGATTGAATTTACATCCAATAAAATAAGTAGCGTGTAATCTGATGATTATAAAAATGATAACATGTGACCACAAGGATCAATTTTCTTCATGAAATAATCCATTAGGTTTACTCTATAAATACTTTAGCCACTATTGATAAGGTGATCGACCAAATACCTAGATCGGTAAAGTTAACAATGGCAGAAATTGAGAAAGAACGAGGAATCAAGTGATGGTGAACCAGTGATGACTGACGATTAATATGCCGATCATGGTGACCTTTACACCTGACCGTGCGAGGGCGCGGTGACCCTCAACTGGGCGGAAGATAGGAAGCCCAGATAGGGTAGTGGCCGCCAAGTGCGCGGGTCTAGGATCCCAGTCCTTTTTCGGTTTTTACATGAGCTCGCAGTGTTTTTACGTCTCGTTGGGATCCCAACTTTAGACCAATTCCGCTGACCCTTTGTTTTAGGATTCCCAGGCGGGGGATCCTCGGTTTTAGTTTTTCGTACGAGCTCGGTTGCCCGTTTCCGGTCGGGCTGTTTTTCTAGAGTGACTTTTCCGGGAAGTCCCACCCGTCTTAGTGGCGTAGTTTTGGAGTAGACCTATCCCTCTATTAGACCGCGCTTCCAATTAGAGGACGAGACAGAAGAGCCATTTGCAGGCTTCCTCACCGCTTGAGTTTTACTTTCGCCAACAGACTTGGCGATTCTACATCCAGATCATCCATATCTACATCTAAAACATCGAGAGTTACATCTGAGAGAGTTACAGTTAAGGTTTGGAGGAAATTATAATTAAAATTAAGTTGATTGGAGGTGACTTTAATCTGATTCGAAATCCCTATAAGTTAGTGGACGTGTTGGGAACTTAGTTAGGATGCATTATACAACACCGCATGCCTACGGAGGCACCCCAACCTTAAGGTACTTTTAAATACCTTAGAGTCATAGTGTGAGGTTACACACAGACCAAGACCACAGACTATCCACTAACTTAAAAGGAGTAAATAGCATTAAGGATCAAATCCATCATCATCATATCAGTCCTGTATCGAAAACCATGATATAATCTTAATGACAAGAAATTAGCAATTACATGTGCCATCAAGGTCCACGACATGATTTCCAAGACCCAAAATCGTGATCTTTAAAATGCAGAAAATCACTATATGTTAGGATTTGTCATCTAAACTTTATATATATATATATATATGGGAAGAATGGGAAAAAGGTGTGAACAGGTGAACTTAATACCAAACAATTGAAAATCATTTTCTAAGCAGGTAGTGGTAGATTTTTCACCATATATACCTTTCTACTTGCTTGCTTTTGAAAATAATTAAATGCTTGTTATTTTTATAAGTTTTTGGGAGGTACCAGCAACCGTTGACGCCTCTTCTTTCCCAAACATGTTTTGGCAGGCAAAATGCCTGTTGTTCAGTAGCCGTTCATACTTCCAGGAGACAGGGTATACACCAGACGTTATGTAGTTTTTGTTACAGTTTTTAGTTCAATTGATATTGTAAAATGCTTCTTCTCTTCAGTCAAATTTTTGGGATCTTGTATGTACTGACAGACATTGTACATATTGTAAAATCATATGGAAATTAATGAAATAAGATTTTAGTGTCAATTGTCTCTATTAACTTATGGTTATGAATATAAATGTGAATGTCAGATGCTAATGATTGCAACGAAAAAAAAATTTCCCTGCTTTTCTATAAATTATGCGATCTCTAGTGAATGGAAAGCTGCGAAGGTAGCGTAAACAGGTACCCGGATCCTAAGGGGTTCACAACAACATCTCCCGTGAACGCTTCAACGAATTGGAGCGAGAGACCCACCCACAATGAAGACACCGTCAAAGAATCCTTCGTCCACACACCAATCATAAATGCGTCCTTCAGCCCTGAGGAAATGTCCTGAATGACGGAGGCATAGGACCGAGCCTCCTCACCACCAGGAGCATGAGCATCCAAAGCTTTCCCCACGGGGAAACCAGATGAAGCTTCGTCGCTGCCAAGCTCCTAGACCGGCCGACCAATCGTCAACGAGCAAGAGTTGCATCAATGCCCAACCCGATCGCACCGAAAACAACGAGAGGGGATGGGCACGCCGAAGCCAAGTGGCCCCCCACACCGCACCTGAAGCATCGCTGTCCATGCTTCTTGTGCGTCACGACCACCAACCCCTCCGCTTTTCCTTCCTCCTTCGCAGGCCCCGATCGGTCATCGAACCTCTGCTGCCATGTCGCTTCCCTTCACGAATCGTCCACCGAATGCGTTCCCACAACACTCACATCCTGACTTTTTCGAAAATGATCTCACCTCCCCTATCTATTGCTAATAATCCTACATTCCATGAAAGAACGAAGCATATTGAGATAGGCTGCCATTACTAGAGATATGATTCATAAGGGTTTGATTTCTACCTCTCATGTTAGTTCATGAGAGCAAACGACAGATATCTTTACCAAGGCATTACTCAGGGGGCCATTTCAGAAGTGTTCTCCCAAGCCGAGCATGATTGATATCTATGCTCCATCTTGAGGGGGAGTGTAGAGAGGTTTCTATGTTCCTATGTACCTTTCTGTTATTCATGTTTCTTTATGTTCATCTTATGTAATTTACCCATAGGTCTCTCCTCTATATAAAAGAGCCTAGGGTTCCCAGGAATAAACATCTCTTCGATTATTCCCAACTTTATGCATTAACACTAATCTTAATCAGTGGCTTTGTGATATGTTTCCTTTTAGGAGACTAGAAGTAGGTATCTCTCTAAGTAGACCTTGAAGTAAGTACCATTCACATGTTGAGATCTCGAAAAAGTGTTTTCCTCCTTCGAAAACCTCGAAAGGTTGGCCTCTCCCTATACATGGATTTAAAAGGGACTTCTTCCCAGAGAATTTGAGATAAGGCCATTCCCGTGGGGAATCACCAAATACAGATCTCTCATATGAGTGCCTTAAGGGACAACAGACAAAGGTTATAACTATGAACCCTACCTAACACTCTCATTGTTGCCAAAGTGTCTCATTCATATAGGAAATGCAATGTGGAGTATTTCTCTTATGGAGGCCTCATAAGAGAATACTTGGTGGAGGTGATGACTATGGGTAGACTACTAAGCCCTACATAGCACTTCTCGTATGGGAGGAGTAAGTGGGAAAACAAAACTTCTTCCTTTTTTTGTCCAATTTTTATTTTTCTTCACCATCTTCTTTTTTAAACAATCCTTTTGTTGGAATGGTTTCCCTTTTCTCTTCTTTTTCTTGTCACAACTTTTTCCTTGTTCTTGCTAGTTACGAAGATTATAGTGAGCAAACTTAGAAATGAAGGAAAAACTGGTGTTAAAGTCCAATAAATGGTAGAAACCCTTGTTTTTTTATTACCTAAAGAAGTTTAGGGTTTGCGGGAACCCAATTTCTTTTAAGAAAGCCATTGTCATCGAAGCAATGGTTGATAGAACTTTCTGTCGTCGCGGGAAAGTCATACCATGTTGCGATCAGTTGCTGGAGCATACCTTTTCGCTGTCACATGTTGAGATATGTACTTTGCTAACCTCATCCAGCTGCCAACACTACTTTCTTCTAAGCAATATTATATTCTAATGGAGAACCCATGTTGAGATACGCATTTTGCTAACCTCATCCAGGTCGAGGGAGGCGGAGAAGGGGTTGGCGGGGGTCGAGGGAGGCAGAGAAGGGGTTGGCAGGGGTCGAGGGAGACAACCATCCGGGTCGGGTTCTGGTCTGATTCCACTAGAGGTGGAGGGGAGGAGGTTGGCGGGGCGCGGGACTCCTCAACGGCGTCCTCGCCGGGGGGGGGGGGGGGGGGGCTTCGAGCGGCGCGGAAGGGGAGGCGGCAGGCGGAGCCTGCGTGGGAGGGGCATCGAGCGGCAGTCCGAGGACTCGAAGCAGGGGAGGCGGCAGGGGGGCATCGAGCGGCAGGGGGGGACTCGAAGCAGGGGAGGCGGCGGAGGGGCCTGCGTGGGAGGGGCATCGAGCAACAGGGGGGGACTCGAAGCAGGGGAGGTGGCAGGGGGCATCGAGCGGCAGTCAGGGGACTCGAAGCAGGGGAGGCGACGGGCGGGGCCTGCGAGGGAGGGGCATCGAGCAGGCAGTCAGGGGACTCGAAGCGGCAGTCCGAGAACTCGAAGCAGGGAGGCGGGGCCTGCGGGGGAGGGGGGATCGAGTCTCCAGCAGGGGAGTGGAGGGGGCTCGCAGGGGGGGGGGGATCTCGAGCAGGGGAGGCGGACGGGTGGGCCGAAGGGGGGGGGCGGAATCCGTTCAGCTTTAACGGTTAAATGGATGGGGGTTAACCACGAGGTCTGTGGGGTAAGGGTTAGCAAGTTTATGGGGTTGAGGGAGGAATTAGATTGTTTCAAAGGTCGTAGAGGTAATTGGCAAAGATTATAGGGTCTGCCCGGTAAAAATCCCAATAAACAAGGATCGACATAACTCACTCTAATTGCATCATTAAAAAATCCAATCAATCCAACTTTGCATTTCTCTTAACAATGTCAAACTATGACCCGCCTTCCAAACTTCTTTTTTAGGTGTATCTTTATCAACAATAAAGAAACTACAAACTAGAAAGATACGAAAATGCGAAGAAGTGTAAACAATTCAAAAGTGAAAGCAACAATATTGTCGGAATTTGAAAATACGAAGATACAAACACATGAAAATAATAAAATATAAATATGTACAAATATATTCATAATTGGGAATGCTAAAAACACGAACCAAGTCACTAAATACGAAGAAATACAAAGATGAAAGATGACATGCGGCTTTTTCGGAAAGACATATATGCTATGTGAAATGAGATGCTAAGATGTGAATGCTAAATTTTATGTTATCGTGTATCAGATAGTTCTGATCTCATCAAAACAATTTATGATCCTTTGCTTATCTTTCACTAGCTGCTTGTTTTTTTTGGTTTCTATTAAGAATCACAAATAAAAAATGAAAGATGATGATAGTAAGTAGTAGTTCACCATATGCAGCTAAATCTCATCTGTATCTTGCACTGTAGTAGTTTCACTGTATCTTGCTAGTTACAACTTACTATCATCTTGTTTTGGATTCTACCCTGGATGCAATCACTGAAATACCAACTGCATAATTCTCTTGTATCCATACATGATTGGCTCTATTGGCACTGCATTAGAACAGAATTTTGTTATATCATGTCTTGGGTGTGCACCATCATGAGTGCACATCTCTTTTTCCTTTACAAACATGTTATATCGCTTCTTAAAAGTTAATTGTTGCTTCCTGTTGTCATGCTGAATAATTCCAGGAATCTTCTTTTCATTTCAAAAAAATATAGTTTGTCAAATTTACTGGTTAATGAGTTGTATTATTTTGTTAAGCTGAATCCTTTTTTTATTACAGTATGGCTAAAAAAGGAGGAAGTCTCTGGTTAGATACGTCAAACACAAATGCTGCAATCGTCAATGCATTCAGATCTGCTTCTACCAGATATTTACAGGGTAAATCAAGGAATAAATTACAAGAAAATGATTTGGAAGGCTATGGAAATAACGATCACAACGGGAATCCTGCCAGCATGCACAAGGCATCTCCAATTGCCATGTTGAAAGCAATAAAAAATACCGAAGAACTTGAGGGCATGCGCAGTTCACATTTAAGGTACTTCATATTTTCTGCTATTCATTCATAGATTTTGAGACAAACCCTTAAATATTTATCCAGCATGATGCAATGAAAATCTTTTTGTGATGCAATTTTCTAATTTTGAACTTTTTATGGATTTTGGAAAAGGTTTTGCAATTTTGTGCAATTTTTGAAAATATTTTGCAAATATTTTTGGGATTTTTCAAAACAAAAGATTTTTGAAATAAAAGGGACGTATGTGCAAATATTTACACGGAGATACTTCTTATATTTACAAGAGTTGGGATATTCAAGATATAGTTAGTAAAGAATTTTTGTGTGATGTATATATTCCTCAAACTTATTTGAAAATAATTTTTTCAAACATTTTTGAAAACTATAGTCCAAAATAATTTTTACGAGCATTTTTTATAAACATTTGAAAATCATTTTGCAAAAGGTTTTTCAAACAATATGTATAGATTTTTCAAAATATTTTTACAATCATTTTCAAACTACTTGCAGATAGTTTTTCAAAATATTTTTAATTTTACACAAAGAAAAGAATTTTTTATAAATAAAATATTTTTAGCATTTTTTTTGTCGTGGAAGAAGTTGGCACTAAACTTTGTCGTTTGTAAGATACTGAAACTGCCTTTAAATGCTCAGTTTACATTTTAACTACCAGATGTACAACAACAAGAACAACCCAGCCTTTTTATAGTAAATTTGCTGCTATTCCCTTGTTGAATTTTTTAGTTGCATGCTGTTCCTATTGGTTTATTTTATAATCCATATAAATATTTTAATTACAAGTAGGTCTTTTAAAATGTTTTATTAGGTGCATCAATCCATTCTATTTTTAGGTTTATTTCCTTTAGATGAAAATTAGAAAAAATATTTTTTTTTTAATTTTTTTCGTCAACCCCTTCAAGACAAAATTTTACTTTCTCCAATTTCCTCTATTTAAAATCCCTAAAAGTTCAAAATTTTCAACAATTCCCACAAAATTCCTAAAAATCGAGAATACTCTTAAAAGAGGCAGCTTTCTCGCAGGTTAATGGCTGATGATATCGTAGTGCCCATCGTTCAATATGCAGATGACATTTTTTGTGGAGTGATACAGGGTGCGCTGAGGGCATTGCCTTGATGTTGGAGTTGTTCGAGATGGTATCTGGCACGCGAATGAATCACAATAAGTGAGCTTTTGCTCCATCTGAGATGTGTGATGATAAGGTTTAAGGTTGTGGGGATGCTCTGCAAACATAATGAGGTGCCTTGCCAATTTTTTTTATCTTGGATTAACCCTTGTTGGCAGTAGATGGAAGTAGACAGATTGGTTGCCTGTGATTGAAAAGGTGGAGCAGAAGTTAGCAGGCTAGCGAGGTGGCCTGCCTTTCGAGGGCTGGTCACTTGGTGCTTTTGAAGGCAGTTCTTTCTGCTATCCCAATATGCAAAGACTGGAGGTGCTGATGAGGAGATTCTTTTGGACATCCTCTCAGGTGTTACTGGCATACACTTGGTGTTCTGGAAGACAATTTTGCTCGAGGAGGATGTGGGATTGGGGATCATGAGTTTGAAGGAGATGAATGGTGCTTTGTTAGCGAATTAGGTGACCCACATCTAGTTAGGTGGGTCTGCTTTATTATGTAGGATGATTTGCATCATTTATGGAGTCTCTATGGATCTCTCAACTCAAGCACGGGCGTGAATCGCGCCCTATAACTTCTGAAGGGGCATTTCTTAATTCTTCCTCGTATGCCCCTCTCATGAAGCCATCTCTAGGCGACAACAATCATGGCCCTAAATGCCGATTTCGTTGGCATGCAACCAACCCGAGGAAACGGAATATTGCAAACAAAAATGGGCAAATGCACATGAAATTTATTTTTTTTTTGAAATTAATATTTGCAATGAGTTTTGATTAATATGTAAAATTTACACTTATTTGTTAAAAAAGAGGTACTAGTTTCATAGTAGTGCTGTCATCATAATCATCGCATAGGTTGATATGCAATATTAAGTAAGGCATTCAGTATGGGATTTGATCATGTAGAACACATAAATAAGTCGAAGTAACAGATGCCCCTTTCTCAAACTCAAAGTTCATAATATACCAATATAATAGGAAGAATACTTACCACGTATATAGTTGATAAAAAAATCATCACTTGTTATAAGTCAAAAGACTACAATTAGACGTAATTGTTGTTGAAATATAATGCTGAAGTAAATAGTCAACTCAATAACACAAAAATATGTAGGAGTAATGCTCAACCCTACTTCATAAGGAGCAGAATGAAACCACATGAGGATTCAGAGGATCAGATACTACATTATGAATCTCTCAATGAATACAAGAGGTGTGGATCTTCTAATATATCCCCATAGACATGCCATAGTCTCATTTAGAGATGATGTGGGACTAAACAAGAGAGCATGGTGGAGAGATCTAATTACCCATTTATTACATACTCTAATAAACCTCCTCCCTCCAAGATAGAGCTGAGAAAGCTGCATCTTGCAACAAATGAAAGTATACACATCACATCTTTACTTGATATATCTTGCGGGAGACGGGAAGAGACTCGCTTAAAGTAGTTGCTTTTGGGAGAAGACCCACATGATGATGAGTTTGCAATGATCAAGACGTGCCTGTAGTAGAGTCGTTGCAACGACCATGACATGCTTGGAGTAGAGCCGGTTAAGGAGAATTCTATTGCAGAGAGTAGTCCACACTAGGAGGAGACCTGCTTCAATCTTCATGTTGTTGATGGGCAGTAGAAGTCCGAAATGAACCTAGGTAGAGAATTCCATATGCAGTAGTTGATGTCAAACTCGAACACCAGAAGTAGAGTGATCGTCTCTCATATGTAGATCTCGAGAGTTGGGCCTCTCCCATATATGAACCCCAAGAATGGCCTCGTCCATATATTTTGGGATATGGAGTTGACCTTGAATCCTGCTCCTCACAACTGGTTCTATCAGATTGGGCAATCGATGTAGCGTATGCGTTACCAATCAAGAGCTCACTACTATCCACGAAAACTTGAGTATAAGCAAGGGCAATAACACCAACTATTTATTATATTAGAACTCAAGCTTCGAACTTATTAACTATAGAATAATTGGTAGATGATCTTTGGTATCTTTCCCGTACCATACACCCGACCTCAGTGCCCCTATGTTTAATTCTGTAGATTCCTGCTTCAGAATAGAGTACTTATTGGAAGGAGACTTTTGACTGATAGCCTGGGAAAAGGCCAAGTAATGGTGCCCAATCATTTCAACCTCATTATGACCAACTGAAATAGACCCCATTCTTGGTCAACCCCCCTAAGTCTAAGACCTCAACCAACATGCCTTTCTTTTCCCCTTCTGCTATTAACTTTTTACCTTGGAGATTGTTAGAGTTATTAGATTTACATTTATGTTTGTAACCCTTCGGGTTCCGTAACCTCCCGTGACCTTTCGGGTTCCGTAATCCTCTGTGACCCTTCGAGTTCTGTAACTCCCTTGTGACCTCTCGGGTTCCGTAACCTTGTCCTCTCTAGGGTTTTCTCTCTATATAAGAGACCCTAGCTCTATAGAATAAACATCTCATTAGTTCCTCTCCTCAACATGGTATCAGAGCAACGGTCCTAGACCGAAGTCTAATACTTTAAATCCGCCGCCACCAGCCCTCTCTCCGCCGACAAGGAGAGAGGGCTGGACCTCCTGCATCTCTTGTGGATTCCATGGTCTCGTGCAAGTCAGTCTGAGTCCCCAACAGCACCAGCTGCCACCTCCAGCGACACCTAAAGCGTCGTCCGAGGCCACAACAACTCCTGTCTCTCCTCCGGCATCATCGTATGGGAGAAAGGGGGAGTCAGAGATGATTCTTCAGGATGTCTATTGCCCTACCATGACTGACAAACCTCCGCTCCAGACTACTACTCAGATCATCCATCTTCACCGAGCATCGACTTTTTCGTCAGGGCGTATACTTCTTCTTTTACGACCCGGCTACTACTCCGCGTTGGACTTCTTCTACAACGATTATTCTCCAGGCACGACAGAGATATGTTCCGGTGACCTGCAGGCACGACAGAGATACGTTCCGGTGACCTAATATCACAGCGACTCTACAGGCATGATAGAGATACGTTCCGGTTTCCTGAAAGCCGCAGACCCGTCCTCGAGCGAGGTCTTCTACCAGCAGCAGACATATATTCTTATGATGCTTCGTGCGAATATGTGGTGTATACTTTTTCTTTTTGTTACAAGCTACAACTTTCTCAGCTCCAGCTTGAGGGGAGTGTTAGAGTTATTAGATTTACATTTATGTTTGTAACCCTTCGGGTTCCGTAACCTCCCGTGACCTTTCAGGTTCCGTAATCCTCTGTGACCCTTCGAGTTCTGTAACTCCCTTGTGACCTCTCGGGTTCCGTAACCCTTGTCCTCTCTAGGGTTTCTCTCTATATAAGAGACCCTAGCTCTATAGAATAAACATCTCATTAGTTCCTCTCCTCAACAGAGATGAATCCACTTTTTTTTTGACACTCAAAAGAGGGGGATACACTCATATGTGTTCGCCCCAATTTATTAATAATGAAGGTAGAAAATACTTACAGCGGGGAAAATAACGAAGGTCAAGGTTGATGGTACAAGAGATACCATCCGCCACCCAAAAAGAAAAACGTTACATGGATAACCAGTCCGTACAGAAGTTATTTGCAGCGATACATATATTTTCCTTATAGAAACGCTGTCCCGCAAAAATCAAGTTGTTTCTTCCCAGCCAAATGCTCCAAATACGCGCAATGGGGACAATTCTAACCGATCTAGGGCGAGTCGAAGCAGCAGCAAGGCTCTCCCAGAAATCAAGCATGGAGGAGCGATTCACCCATCCCACGCCATCCCAGATGGCCTGCACGACAGGACAGAGCAAGAAGAGGTGGCTGGAGGTTTCAATGTCGAGACCGCACAAACCACAGGAAGATGAGGTATTCGGGAATATGGTGGCGCATCGGTCACGCGTAAGTAATCTTCCGCGTCTGAGAATCCAAAGGAAAACGCCAATCCTCTCCGGAATCTTGAGATCCCAAATGAGCTTGCAATGGCGAAGAAGAGATGCATCCGCATTCAAAACAGGGGGGAGAACAGAGAGATAAGCCTTTCGAGAGGAGAAGGTCCCGTCCAACCAAACAAAATGATCACGGCCCGAAGAAGGCGAAGGAGCGTCCGCAAGAAGAGTCATCAAAACTGTGAAGTCAGTGAGGCGCTGGTCGGATAGCGTGCCCAATGAAATAGGGCACCAGACGCCATCGGCCCAGCAAGAGGCCACTGAAGCGAGCTTATCCCCGGCCATCGCGTAGAGACGAGGAAAACGATTCTTAAGAATGCCCTTCCCGGACCAATCCACAGTCCAGAAGCGAAAAGATCTCCCATCGCCAATAGCCGGAGCAACTTGCGAGCGATTAGAGTTGAAAACAGACAGGACATCGCGCCAGAAAGGATGGGAGGGACCCAGGGAGTGGCCGCCAAAAACGGTTGCAAAAGCATGTCCAGCGGCTACGCGTAGACACTGCAACAAGAAACTCTCGTCCCGGCCAAGAAGCCTCATCGCCCACTTGAGGAGCCAAGCATCACGAACCACCTCCAAGCGCCTAACGCCAAGACCCCCGTCGCTTTTCGGCCTAGAGATGTCGTCCCACCCAACTAAGTGCAAGCCTCTTCTGTCTGAACCATTCTTGCCCCACATAAAACGCCTCATTGCTTTCTCCAGGCGGAGGCGGATTCCCTTGGGCAAACCGCGAGCCGAGAAAAAATAGATGGGATAGCCGAGAGGACCGATTTGATAAGCACTAATCGACCGCCTTTGGAGAGCATTGACGAACGCCAACCAGCCCAATCTGCCTTCCACCTTTTCAATCACCCTCTGATAGTCCCGCAAGCGCGGCCGGCCAAGAGAGAGAGGCAAACCCAGGTATTCAAGTGGGAGCTCCCCGAGGGAAGCCCCCAAAGAGAGGAGCATTCCCCGGCCTCAAGAGCCGATAAGCCAAAAGGCACCACTTTTGATTTAGCGCCATTGATGCGGAGTCCCGAGATCTCGCAAAAAAGCTGAATCGTAGTGGCCATCCCCTATGCCTGGGACCGGCCTCCCTCAATAAAACAAAGGGTGTCATCCGCGAATTGAATTAGAGGGATATGAAGGTTATCCAAGAAACAACCACGAGTAAAACCAGCATTAACCACACCCTGGATCATGCGTGGCATAACATCAGTGGCCAGAACGAAGAGGAGAGGGGCGAGGGGGCAGCCCTGCCGAACCCCTCTCCGAGGCTGAAAAAGACCCCCGGTCGGTCGGCCATTAATAGAGAGGGAGAAAGACACAGTAGTAACGCATCGTCTAACCCATGAGATCCACCAGCGGGGGGGAAGCCCCGAGCCTTTAAAACCCTCCAAAGGAAGCGCCAGTCCAAAGAGTCGTAGGCCTTGGCAAAGTCTATTTTCCATAGAATCCCCTTCGTGCCATTTCTATGCCAACCGTCAATGATTGCAGACGCCAGCGCGTAACAATCGGAAATCTTTCTCCCCTGGATAAAAGCGGCCTGAGCGGGAGATATAAGAGAGTCCAGGAGGGGAGCAAGCCGAATAGCCAAAGCCTTTGCAATGATCAAGTAGATGCCGTTTGAAATAGCAATAGGACGAAAATCCTCGATACGAGAAGCCCCATGAGACTTAGGAATAAGAACCATGTTGGCCCTGTTAATCCTGTCGAACCCCCGATTTCCATTGCAAAATTCGAGCGCGACTTCAAAAACATCATTGGAGATCACATCCCAGAAGTCCCTATAAAACGAGATAGGGAAGCCGTCGGGGCCAGGGGAAGCGTCGGCGTTAAGGTCCCAAGTCGCCCTCTTAAGCTCCTCAAGTGTGAAAGGCCGAATTAAGATATTTGCATCAGCGGGGGCTAGGGAGGGGATCCCGAAGGCAGACCAGCGCCAGGGAGAGGAGGGCTGGCGATCGAAGAAGTTCTTGAAGTGATCAACCAATGCGGAGCCGATTTCACGAGAGCCCTGAACAGAGACGCCCCCAATATCAATGGAGGAGATACGATTAGCGCGCTTGCGAGCACTGGCGACCCGGTGGAAGAAAGCAGTGTTAGCGTCGCCGCTCTTAAGCCAACGAATACGAGAGCGCTGCCTCCACTCAATCGCCTTCTTCCTGTCGTCCTCCAAGATTACAGAAGAAGCCGTGGATCGCGCCGATAATTCATGAGGAGAGAGTTCTCTATCGTTCTCCAAACGATCAATCCGAAGAATGATTTCCTCCGCGTTGTTCCGAGCCAAAAGCCTAGCCTGACGGGTGGAGACTTTGTAAGCGGCGAGGGCACGACGAAGCTATGATAGCTTAAGATCACAGCGGCGAGCCCATGACCGGGGAAAGAGAGCTGAGACCAATGATTGCGGACCAAATCCTTAAAGTCTGATTCCAAGTAGCCAGCTCCTCTCATAACGGAAAATACCATGCGGACGGAAGGATTCGTCAGCCTCCCAAATAATGGGAGAGTGATCAGAGAAGGATCGCGACCTAGAAGAAACGGAGCACAGTGGGAAGGCTTCCATCCAGCCATTATTAGCAAAAAATCTGTCAAGACGTGAACGAGAAGAAGAGTTGCGCCAAGTGAAAGAAATATCATTTGCCACCAAATCTTCGAGAGCCAAGCCGTGGATGAAATCCAAAAAATCACTCGAGCCGGGATCCCGACCCCCTCTACCACGAGGGCGGTCGCAAGCGAGAAGAGTGACATTAAAATCCCCCCCCCACAATCCATGGGATGCTTCCGAGGGCCACAGCATCAGCATTCAAATCCTCCCATAAGAATCGCCGTTCGAGGTGACATAACGGCGCATATACGCATGAAAAAGCCAAAGAAGTATTCGAGTCCACATGAACAAGTGTAACAGTGATAGAGTGGCGTCCCAATTGGGCACAAACGAACGAGAATCTTGAAGAGCGCCAAGCAATAATAGCGCCACCAGAGGCGCCAACCGCATCCAAGGAGCAAAACGCATCAACCGGACCTGCCCCAAACGATTTCCACATGGCGTCGTCGACTCCCGCAAGCTTAGTTTCCTGAATAAATACAACATCGCAATCCCAATCGCGTACGCGCGAGCCCAAGGCCTGACGACGAATCGGGTCTCCCAACCCACGAACGTTCCAAGATAGTATCTTCATTTAAATTACAAAAATTTTGGCCCCAAAAACACCAAAAGTAAACAGCCGCATCCACTACAGCTGGGGACGATGCTGGCCAGCCCGGCGAAGCCCTGCCGCTTCTGCAACAGCCTCGCGAATCGGCGAGATGGGATCAAGAGGGAGCAAGTCCAGGCGTCGAGAATAAACGAGTCCATATCTCGCCGGTGACGCACAAAAGTCGTTCCAAGAGCTCCAGGAAGAGGCGAAGCAAGGCGGGGACGCCGATGGAACATTCGAAGAGGAGGCCATAGCGTCGCCATCAAACATAGAGCTTCGATTAGTGAAAGAAGGCATAGCACCACTGTGAGGAAACATACCAGCCATGAGAGAGGAGGCATCCCCCGAGGATATCGAGTCCATCGAGATGAGAATAGCCGTCGAAGCGGTTGAGTGCTGATGATCGGACGAGAGCGTCTGGCAATAGGGTATAGAAGTAAGCGGGCTAGGGCACGGATAGTCCGAGTAGCAGAATAAAGGATCGTCGGAGATATTCGGGTCAAACACCGCCCGAGAATTGCATGGATGCTAACAAGGTCCGACCCGGATGTCGGAATAGGAACCGCCATCGAATAGGGAGGGACCATCACGTGGTCCAGAGGATCGGGAATAACAGAACAATTACTCTGAATAGAATCGATCTCGAACAGGCTCCCATGCTCGTGCGGGGGTGACCTTCCCGCTTCCCAAGAAAAGTGTAGCCCAGCCGACATATCATAATGTGAAACATGCATCTGCGGCGCTTGGGTAATATCACTGCAGTATGCCACGTGGCCAAAGGAAGATGAACCGCCGGGGGCATGAACGGACGATACGCCGTTGCCGGAGGAAGGAGGAGGCTGAGGAGGTTCGTCCGGCGTCGGGAAGAAGAATTCCAGCTTGAAACACCATCTGCCGATGGAGAGCTTCTCGAAAAGAGCCTTGCCCCTCATGGAGAGGCACAAGGAAGAGGAGCATTCCACCAATATCCTCGTGCAAGCCCAGTCGGAGCCGGGCGTCATGCCGTCGTCCAGTACCGACACGACCTGACCCAGTTGCCGATAATCTTCGAGAGACAATTAGCTGAACGTGAGAGAAAAGGGACGCCGCGTACCTCCACCACGCATCGCTCAGTGCCCAAAGCCGCCCCATCCGCGACTCTCGGTCGCCTCCACTTGACCAAAGAAGCATCTGCACGGAGAAAGAGGAGCTCCCGTTGCTCCGGGGAGAGGCCTCTAGCACAGCAACGGAAGTCGTCCAGGAAGAGAAGGTCCCCCGTGAAGGTATCGCCCAGGAGAGAGAGAGTATCAGAACGAACCGCCTCAGGATCAATACCCCGGCGTTGAAGCACACCAATCGCCATCGTAATCTTAACGTCGACCGCCTTGGAGTGACACCTTCCCGAATCCCTAAGCCCGGAGGATCCACCTTCCTCACGCCCCGCCGCAGGAGAAAGACGGCGACCCGAGGCCGGCAGATGGAGGCGAGGATGAGAGGCCAGCCTTTCGGAAGGGCGAGAAAGACGAGAGTCGGCCTGGGGGAACGTAGGAGGAGGTACAGCACACTTACCCTTGAGATCCTCACGAGTCCCAGACACCACCTGAGCGAAGGACCGGGAGTCCAAGCGAGCGGACGAGGGGCGACCTCGGTGTGAGGCCCCCGCGCGAGACGATATAGAATGTGGATGCATATCCATGGCCACCGAGCAGCAGGAAGAGGAGCGGTGGCCGAGTTTCCCGCACCGAAAGCAGTGCGGAGGAATGCTGCATGCAGACGCCAAATGCCCTCGGACCCCGCAGTGGAAGCACCGTTTGCCCGGCTTCGAGTGAGAGACCGTCTTCCATTCCTTTCCCGGGTCTTCATACCTATGCTTGTCCGCGTGACGAGTGTCACCGAAAGAAGATCCTCGATCATCCCGAGGATGACGAGATACCCCCTGCTTCGGAACCCAAACCCCCTGCTACGGAGCCTCCTCCCTCTGATCGGAAACTCCCATTCACTGTTCGGTGGCACTCTCTCTCTGTTCGGTGGCACTCTCCCATTCTGGCTCCGAGATGAATCCACTTTGTGAGGAACCACGAGTAGAAGATGATGGACACGATAGAAATCCTGTAGATACATTTCAACTAGAAGAATATCCCTTGCACTCACTCCTCGTTTCTCCCATACTCAGAATAGGCATAAGATAATCAAGTTGGGAGAAAAACAATATAGAACTTGCATTTTTTCGTTCGACTTTTCACTTTTTTTATAAGTTGTCTTCCTTTTTTTCCATTTGACGTAATTTCTCCCTTTTTTCACAAGCCATCTCACTTTTTTTAGCTTTTTCTTCCTCCTTTTTTCTTCCATCAACCCTCCTTTTTTTTCCAACCAGGGCCCTTTCTTTTTTTTTCAGCACCCTTTTTTGTAGCTGCAACCAGTAGGCCATTGGGCCAAATACCTCCTTTTTTTCAATGGGCACGTTGAGCCAACAATAAGCGCACTTCTCCTTTTTTAAGTAGTAGAGAACTGGGCTGACTTTAAATCATTGAAGGCCAAGAGCTAGAGCTCCCAAACCTATTTTGATGGACTTGATAGAAATGCTAGGGATGAGATGACAGATCTTCTGCAACAGAAGATGATCAAATTGGTGATGCCAAGTGTATGGAGAAATCGATCCAACAGAAAGAGAGCTAGCATCAGTACAAGGAAACTGAATCAACCTGTAAAGCCTCCATGCTCACAACCACATCCAGTCACCCTGCCGCGAGTATATCCTGAAAAATAAGGGAAGCATTGTCAAATTTGGCGCGACAATGTAAATCTTCTATAATATGACTGATAGACAATAAATTCATTGAGAGTTGTTTTGAATGAAGAACATTCTGTAGGCGCATGGAGGGAGTCAAATGGACCTCCCCCTGTTCGGTAATGGGAGAATGTGCCCCGTTAGCAATGACCACTGATCTACCAAGCTGTACAAGGCTATAAGAACCGAACTGTGAGGCATCTCTACATAGATGATGAGAAGCTCTAGAGTTCATGATCCATTCTGAATGATCTGGTCAAGTACGACTAGTAAATCCATGAGTAGTACCTGAAGTGCTGCTGGAGGCAGAAGTAGCAACATTTGATGGGCCAGTAGAATCACCAGTCGTTGGGGTATAATCTCTCTTAGTCGAGCAACAAAGTCATCAAAATGATGATATGTAGAATCATGAGTAATCTGGACCTGCTCAACCGAACAGGTTGATGGTTGAAAGTCGTGATTGGAATAACACATGTCCTCTGAATGACCGGATTGGTGACAATATGAACAAGGTTGGTGTGTACGCGTGCCTTCTCTGCCGTATGTGCCCTGTTCTCTGAATTGAGGCAAACCTCTTCTCCCACGAGAAGCTGCCATAGCCGATGACATTTGAGAAGATGCAGTAGAGGGGATGCTCAGTCTGCTCAGCCTGCGGTACACCTCCATGGGCAGTATAGTAGCATATGTAAGTAATCGAATACTCAGGGTTAAGAGCTGTCAAAAAGACCCCAGTCATAACAAAATCATGATATGACTTGTGCTGCTCTAGTGAGGTCATCAGAGGTATGTAGCTATGAAGTATCTCAAACGTAGCCCTAAGAGATGTATACAAGGCATGAAGAGGACGATGACCCTATTTGGTCATAAAAATATCATGAGAGTACGTCGATGCGTTGATGTCTCACATTATCTTCGTTGTGGGATGACCCAAGATATCATTAGCTATTTCCACGGAAACAATACTAGATAGCCAATCTTTTGCATAAGCATAATTGACCTCCCATGAGGCATTGATCCCAGTCTTGTCGGCCTGCTCATCTTGCATCAGAATATGCTTCTTACCATGGCTCTGCAAGAGATTCATGAATCACATCTTCCACACCTCGTAGTTTGTGCCATCCATCTTGACAATAGCTGTCTGACCCTTAAAGGCACTTGTGGATGGAATATTAACTATGTTTTGACATAGTATCGGATTGGTAAATGACTGGGACCGTAGACATGTGATAGGGTGTCTACATGAACATCAAGTAGGTGGTTGTGAGTGTATGCTCATACTACAACTAACCCTAAGCAAACTCATCTGTGGTATGCGTAGCACTAGGGTAATGATGGGTAGAGCTGGGTAGCACCTGGGCAGCGTTGGGTACCGCATGGGTAGATTGGGTAGCGCTAGGGCGACGGTTAGGCAACACTGGGTAGTGCCTGGGTAGTGCTAGCGTAGGCATGGAGTACCCATCGAGGCCTCGTGCGGGACCGTTAGATGAGGAAGAAGGGTCCGTGCAAGGCTTGATGAGGACGGAGGTTGATAGTAGCGGTGGGTTTTAGTTATAAGCTCCCCTCTAGGATTGTTGCTCTAATACCATGTGGAGAGAGAGAGATGAGAGAATACAATAAATTATCTATTCATGAGGCCTTAGGGTTCTCTTATATAGAGGAGAAACCTGTTAGAAAACTTATGTAGTGTAGACAGAAAGAAACGAGAATACATAAAAATGATAGAAGACATCTAATATCTGAACATGTACATCATGAACAATGAGAATAATCCAAATGTGACCATCCCAGCTCCGAGCGTCTAAGTGGTTGATCTTCCCTTCTTCATATGTGATAAGAAAATCTTCACTCGAGGAGGACTGAATGAACTCCAGATAAGCCAGAATATATCCACATCACGATTTATACCATGCACCATGCTCGTGGTAAATAAGCGATTAGCCTTCCTCACGAAGAATCTTCCTTCCATCGACTTCTTACCATCCCTTCTAGTTGAAGGGCTAATACGGTTCTCCCGGCTTGGGATAATGCATTTATCTTCCTGACCTTTTGATGACGTTTTAAATTTGTCTGGAATTAGAGTTATTATATTAAGGTCTTTAGTCTAGCATCTCTGTTAGAGTATGTGTCATTTATCAAGTACGATGGTCCATTTACCACATCCAGGAGTTTAGTCCCACATTTACCAGTGGTGGGACTTGGAGGCTCTTTGGAGGCTATATAAGAAGCCCCAAACCTCCTGTATCAGATGAGAAAGTGCAATGCATACATCAACCCTTTGCGGCGTTCTCCCGTGGTTTCATCCCGTTTCTTAGGGAGTAGAGTTCCACGTAAATTTCGGTGTTCCTCAAATATTTATTCTATTTCTCTCTGATATGCTTCCGCATTTCTATTTTTTAATATGATATTAGAGCAGATTCGATTCTCGAGAAATTATGCTCGTGATTTTTTTGTTTGTTCAAATCGAGATTCAGTTCCAGGGTTTCTATCAAACCCCTATTTTTTTGTACACAGTCTTGGATTTCCATTCATTATTTTTATCATGTTCATTGATCTACTCTTGAAGAATAATCGTTGAAGATCAAGTTCATCATTCTAGGGTTTTTTGATAAACCCTATTTTAAGGCGCAACCAATGACAACCAGAGCAGATCCGTCTGAGTCTCAAGAAATTCTAGGGTTTTCGAAACCCTAACTTTGCAAGTTCTTGATGTTCTCATTCTGGAGATGACCGTGATTTCTTGAAATTCCTGAAAATTTATTCATTGGTTTTGAACGACGTGCAATGGTTCTACTCAAATCCTGTACCTTTCTCCAGCTTTCATCCTCTTCGAATTCCACCTCCCAGGCGATTCGAGAAACTTATTTTCAGTAGAAACCTTTGCAAACTTTCCACTGAATACAGATAAAGCCAATCGCCAGAACGGTGGAAAACTATGAAGAAGCACAAAAGTTAAGCTGTGGATTTACCGCTGCTTGAGAGCATCTTCTGCAGTAGAATCCACAAGTGGTAGTTGATCACCCCCTCCGTGATCCCCTTTGGCTCGACAACAGGATCAATCAACCTCCTCGTGCCCTTCTCCAGCTCTAGACGGAGCCTCCTCCGGTGCCACACCCACCTCCGGACGGCACAACACCATCGTACGCACCATGCACACACTCCTCATCTTCTCCCCAGCCGGCACACACCCCCATAGCTCCAGGCCATGCGACCCTTCACCATCCTCTCCAGGCGGCGAGCTCTAGGCGATGAGAGGCTCTTCCCAGCAGCGACGTCTCACCAGGTTTCCTCCAGGAGGCATAAGACCAAAACCCCATCGGTCGGGGCATGTTTTGAAGAGAAGAGTTCCCAACTCAGAGCCCTAAATAAGGAGCCCAAGTAGGATGCTTTATTTTTTTTTTAAAAATTGTTGGGCCTATTCGAGTTGTTTCAAGAAAGGGCAAAAAAAAGGAAAAAAAGAGAGGGGCTAGACTATTTCGGCCCAATTGGGCCTTGCATGTTTTTACAAAGGGGGGGGGGGTTATTTGAAACCCAACAGCCTCCTGAGTATAAAAAAGATAGAGGTAAAGGGGGTGGGGGTGTTTGCATTAAAACAAGATTTGTTTTGAAAATAAAAGAAAAAATGACATGTACACAAGAAAAGTCGTACACAAAAGGAAAAAAATTCGAGAAAAGCCCGAAATGATACGATTTATTTACAATTATAATATGGGATTTTTACCCAGCAGACCCTATAATCTTTTCCAATTACCTCTACGACCTTTGAAACATCGTAATTCCTCCCCCGACCTCGTAAACTTGCTCCGTCTTACTCAACAAACCTTGCCGTCAATTATGACTATATTTTAGTCAATTACTTGGGTCAGTCTTGAGTTAACCTAACCAATTTACCATCCAACGGTTAGGATTAGCCAAAATAAAAAAAAAGAATAGAAAAAACAGGGAGCTTGGGAGGCTGGGCAGCGCAGGGAGCAACGACAGCGGGGGGGGGGGGGGCTCCGTCAGAGAACAACAGTGGCGGGGGGCGGCAGGGGGGACTCCATCGGTCCCGGGGGGGGGGGGGGGGTTGCAGGCGGAGACGAAGAGGGTTGGGTGGGGGGTCAGGCGGAGGCGGGGGTTGGGGGGTTCAGGCGGAGACGGGGGCTGGGGGGGGGGGGGGGCGTTGCGGGCGGAGACCCGAGGAAGGGACGTTGCAGGGGGAGACCCGTCGACAGGGGGAAGGGGACTCCATCGACAGGTAGCAACGACCTGGGGGGGAGGGCTCCATCGGCAAGGGGAAGAGAAGGGAGCAACGACCTGGGCGGTGGGTTCCTATGGGCTATTCGAGCAGGAGAGGAGGGAAGGAGCTGGGCACGGGGCTTCTCGGCAGCCGGGGATAGAGCAGGGATGGAGGAGCTGTTCACGAGGCTCCTCGGCGGCGGCTGTGGTGAGGCTCAAAGCATGGCGCTGGCGGGGGACGGCGCATGGGGGATCAGCTCCTCTCGGACAATGGAGTGGCACTCAATGTAAATTTGATAAACAAAATGGGTATAGTATAAAAGAACATAACGGAATCCGGTTAATTTAAACGGGTAAATGAACAGGGGTTAACCACAGGGTCTATAGGGTAAGGGTTAGCAAGTTTACAGGGGCGAGGGAGGAATTACAATGTTTCAAAGGTCGTAGAGGTAATTGGAAAAGATTATAGGGTTTGCTGGGTAAAAATCCCTTGTAATAATAATGAGAGTGATGGCTATTATAAAAAGAGGCGAATAACCAAGAAAAAAATTGCAAAAAAGGGAAAAGCTGTAAAAAAAGATGAACGGCTTATTTGATGTTTTCTCTTCCCATATTCTTGTCTTCTCCCAACTTGGTTGTCGTCATTGTGTTCCGACAAGTATAGGAGAAAGGGGGAGTATTGTATAGAGTCATATGCCCGATTATCAGATTCCCCAGATTTAGATTCTTCATATTCTAGAGGCCAGCCAGATTCTCAGACTCTACAGTTGTTCATATTTCAGACTCGACATTCGGATTCTGAGTCCTCAATCAGATGTGCGCATGTTTTCTATTATTTCTTGTGTTCCCCATCTTTTATTTTAATCAAAGTTTTCATGTGTTCCGTAACGGCTCCAGAGTAGAGATCCCATTCTCTATGCCATGCGGGCTAGGGTTTTCATGTGGTTTCATAAGGACTCCAGAGTAGAGATCCCATTCCCTGAGCCAGGATGAGAGACTCAGTTCTTCGACAAGGAGATTTTTTCAGACTCCATTTTCCAGCTATCGTGGACTCCGCCGAGGATGTCTCCACGGCTTTTCCAGTTCGACCTTTCAGAGATGGAACGATTGTTCACATATTGGGCAGGCCAGAGTTCTCCAAGTAGAGGCTCATTTCAGTTGCTGTGACTCTGACAGACGCAGTACAAAGTACATGCTCTCCGACGAGGAGATTCAATTTGACTCACACTCCAGCCCGTTTATCCTCCTTACCTGCATGCCATGAGAAGCAACATCCTCGATGGCAACCGACAGTTGTACGCGTTTAGTTGATATTGTCCGTAGTGTCTTGTATTGTGAGTTGAGATTTCTTTCTGTTTATTCAAGCTTCGCATTGCATGCTCCAGCTTGAGGGGGGGGGGGGTGTTAGAATATGCGTCATTTATCATGCAAGATGGGTAAATGGATCCTTCCAAGATCCATTTACCACATCCAGAAGTTTAGTCCCACATTTACTAGTGGTGGGACTTGGAGGCTCTATGGAGGCTATATAAGAAGCCCCAGACCTCCTGTATCAGATGAAAAAATGCAATGCATACATCAACCCTTTGAGGCGATCTCCCGTGGTTTCATCCTGCTCCTTAGGAAGTAGGGTTCCACATAAAATCCCGACGTTGCTCAAATGTTTATTCTATTTTTCTCTGATATGCTTCCACATTTCTATATTCTAACAATCTCAATTGGCCTCAAAATCATTTATCAACCTCATATAATCTTCAATGTAGTGCTCTAAGAACCTCGAGAGAAAAGACATGCACCATTTTCCTTTCTCCCATGCTTTTCAAACTCTAATATTATGATCACTAGCAAGAGCGAAAAGTCTAGGATCTCCGTCCACTAAGGGCCAATCTTTAGTTCAATCATCTTTCCAAAAATGGAAGAGATTTCCATCCCCCGAAGTAGGCCTCTTCTGTCCCTTGATCATAGGCTAAACTTACATATACCTCGTCAAAAAGTAGATAACGACAACATCCTATGTGGTTCAACATCCAAACTCTTGTCAACACCATAAATGTTCCTGAGCAGCTTCGCAGTAGGACTTCCTAAGATCCCCGAGTACTAAGTATCCACTTTGCAAGAAGGGCTTGATTCGACTCCTTCAACCTTTTTAATTTCAAGGTCACCCTTGAAGTTTATGTGTAGTGACAGTCTCCTGGCAACATGTGGGAAATATCTGGTATCATGCTTTGTCCCCTCTCAAAGAAATCGTTGCATATTCTTTTCCATCTACTGACGTACGCCCACCGATACCTGCCTACATGTTCTATAGAAGATGGGAGTAGTAGCTGATAATATTGAGTTTGAAAACATAAGCCGACCACCCATAGATAGGGTGGACGACTTCCAAACTACCAGGCACCTCTTTAACATCTCCATCAGGAGGAGTTGTTGTGCTTTTATGAGTTACTTGTAAGTGAGTCCGAGACCCAAATATTGAATTGAATTCAGGAGGTTGGTGAAAAGAGTATCAAGGTTAGTTCCACATGCGACTATCTCCTCCTACGTGAGCGCAAAAGGAACAAATATAGATTTTCCTAATTAATCATGTTGAGATATTTTCTATCTTTTATTCTTTTATGTATTTTCTATTCTTTCCGTCTTCATTATGTAATTTACCCAACGTGTCTCTCAACTAATAAGAGAACACTAGGGCCTCATGAGAATGCAATTCATTATTTTCCCTCAACATGGTATCAGAGCGACGATCCTAGACCAGAGATCGAGTACCCCTCCTGTGCCCTAGTTCCTACTCGCTAGCCTCTGCACGCGCTCCCGGGTTCCCTGCATGTCGTTGCCGCAGCCATCGCGGCTCCCCACACCATCGCTGTAGCTGTTAGGTCTCCATGCGTCGCCACAGCTACCGCAATGGCATTGTCGCAACAACCAACGGAGGCCCCAACGCTGCCGTTAGGGATCTACATTGTCTCTGCGTAGCCGATGCTCACCCTAGCACGGTCCCTTGTGACCCCTCACGCCTCTCGGCATCACATACGAACTCTGATGGTCGTACTATGCTCTGAAACTGTTTGATTTTGACCAAAAAACGTGATTTCAGACCTTTAAATCACGTTTTTCGGGCCTATCGAGGATTGACGAGGATGGTTGTATGAGTCTACACGTATAATCAATCCTCTACATGATTGTGTAGATTCGCTTAAATCGATCTACTTCCTCAGTCGAGTTTCGCTTCGGATCATTTTTCTATCATATCAGAAAACAAGGGTGATATCTTCTCTTCACTCGGTGCCTTCAAGGTCATGGCTCCCATCGTGAAGATGGACGGGACCAACTATGAGTTGTGGTCCATACAATTTCTAACCCTTATGTAGTGCCACAATGAGGAGCGCATTCTGATGAACCAGAGCCGACGGACAAGATTGGGGACAATGCATCGTTGAAGCAAGATGGCACATATATGCTTATTTGGCTCTATGGGACCCTCACCATAGAGATATAACCAATGATATTTGTTGAGGGAAAACAATGAATTGCATTCTCATGATGCCTTAGGATTCTCTTCTACGGAGGAGAGATCCTTTGGGTAAATTACATAATGAAGACGGAAAGAGTAGAAAATACATAAAAGAGATAACAACAACAACAACAACAAAGCCTTTTCCCACAATTAAGTAGGGTCGGCTACATGGATTCTTCGCCTCCATTTAGATCTGTCTTGGGTCAATCTCGGACTTATATCCAAAAAACTAAGATCCCTTCGTATAGTCTCTTTCCAACAATTCTTGGGCCGTCCTCGCCCTCTCTTAGCCGGCTCAACATCCCAACACTCGCATCTCCTAACCGGTGCATCAGTTGACCTTCTTTGCAAATGACCAAACCATCTTAAGCGGTTTTCTCGCATCTTATCCTCGATCGGAGCTACACCAACTTTCTTTCGGATTGCATCAATCCGAATCCGATCTTTACGTGTATGTCCACACATCCATCTTAGCATTTTTATTTCTGCTACAGCCATTCTCTGCACATGTCTATGGTTCACAGGCCACATAAAAGAGAAATGATAAAAAAAGTGAGCCAGCCCTGACTCTTTTTCTCGTAAGAGCCAGTCAAAAAGCAAATGCATTTTCAGTCTCTGGCTCTGCTGTATTCTAGTCGTCCTTGTCCCTTATGTGCCTTCTTAATAACTTCTCTCTGGTGAGCCTAAAGCAAACTTTCTAACCATTGAGGGGGCCAAAGAGAAAGATAAGGTAGAAGCCGGCCTCGCTCTTATTTGTGACATGCTGAATTGACCCTCGAGCAAGTCAAGTAAAGGATGAAACTGAACTAGACGCTTGGCCTTCATCTGCACTGCCTACTTTCTGGGCCTTACTAAGACTAACCACTAACCCCCCACTGGTCCTTCCATCTTCTTTCGCCAAACATACTTGATTGGTGCTTGTTGGCGGGACATACTATCACAGACCTCGGGGCAAGAGGACGTCATTATGGGGACGCGGGCATCCATCTTTGACAAAAAAACCTTGATCAATCGTTGAAAGATAGGGCCAAAACAATGACGAACCCCTGACGTCTAGTCGAGAGACCTTATTCTTTTCTCTGGCTCGAAATTCATCTCTCGACTATTTGATTTCTCATCTTTTATATAATATGAAATTTGATAACTGTTCGCGATAGTATAGTTTAAATAATTAGATAACTATAGAAAATCGAATTCGCGATTAGCATAGATTTTGATAATTAGCACTATTTATATCAAACTGAAACTATAGCAGCGAATATGCTCGAGTCCTAGCTAGGCTTTTGACTATATATTAGGGACTCTCGGAGTCTCGCAGGGCTAGGTCTCGGGTGCGAGACTGCCCCAAATATCTAGTTGCCTTCCCCGCCCCGTCAAAAATGCAAATAGAGATAAAAAAACTATCGCGATTATCGTGAAAAAAAAGAGATCAATGCTTGCTATTATATAAATGAAGAAAATCAAGATAAGCCCTCGCTAATTTGCCACTTATATATGAGAACTAGCTTGGTATATAATATCGAAGTTGCCTGGTATATATCCTAGTTGTCTGAGATGCTAGACTAGGGGCAGGCGATAGACGAAGGTCCGGGCCCTCAGCGAACTTGAAATCGTAGGCGAGAGACAGGAATAGGCTTAGCTGAATTTCACAGCGTCCTAATATGAATAAGGTGGCTGCCACTGATAGGTTTAATAGGGAAGATGCCTACCGGTCAGAGTCTTCAGAGGGAGTCCCCCTGTCTCCCCCCGTCTCAATCGGGTGGTCGACTCAGAGGGCTGCTGTATAGTTCCTTAATCTTTTAGTAAGAGTACCCTAATCTAGGAGTCCCTTTCTACCATTCCTACTGAGTGAAGATCAAGAAGAGGTCCTAGGACTATTCTAATCAATTACTACCGCTTTCACGCTCTCCCGGGCAGGGGCAAGGGTAAGAGGACAAATCTTTTCTTTCCCAAGCGAAGAAAGGACTCTTTCCCCCCTCTGACCCACCCGCCTAGCGAGCCAGTTGCATGCGTTCGGACTTCCGTCGCTATTTTCGTCTCCTATTTCGTCTTTAGTGCTTTCCTTGTTCCAGTGAAGCTAGGGACAAGCCTGAGTTAAAGAAGTTCAGAATGTTCGCCACTATATTAATATGTTAGTTGAAAATGACTAAGCACTCGGATTTATGATAAAGAAAGCAAGGGCTAATAGGATAGAAGAGTATTGACATCAGATAGTTAGAAAGAAGAAGAAAGTGCTACTTGACCCTAGAACAAATCCTAGTTTTCTTCTTTCCTTTGCAGCTATTTTTGAAAGCTTAATCGACTTGCTTGACCTTCTATTTTCTTTGTGAGCCAGTACGAGTAGTCTCTGTCCCAGAGTCAGACTTCTCAGAGGACGTATCATACTTCCCTTCCCGGAGGAGTTTATAGTGCTATTCCATTTCCCCCCTGTGAGCAAGCCCCCAAGCCAACGCAAAAAAGGAAATGGGTGCCAGAGTGGTCAACCTCAATAAAAAGATCCCTTAATCAAGCAAGAAAGAAGGCCTGCGAGTTCCGTGCCTATGTCCCGAACGAGAGCAAGACGTCTAAGAGTAAGGGAATAGAAAAGGCAGGTCCATCATCCACCCTCACGTCGAGTTTCTTTTATATTAAATAGAAAGTATATAGTCTTTTTTTAGTACTAACATTAATCAATTCATTTCTCACTAGACTTATTAAATAACCAGAAATTGGAGCAGGTATTTCTCTCTTATATATGAATAGGTATTCTCTTGATTTCACGGGGCCCTAGTTTCTTTCGTCATATATATTCCCTCAAAAGTTCAAATAAATACCTACGCTATATATTATTCTAAGCTAGAATTCTTTTATATATCTACGCGATATATTCAAGCCCAGATCATTGTAATATCAACGCGATATATAACTTTGATCTCAAAAAAGCTTGTATTATCTAGTTGAGGAACTAGTTTAGAAGTATATAGATAGCCCAACTATATATTCGGGGAATATATAGTCAGGGGACAAAGCGCCGCGTTGTCGAGCGAGGAGGCTGAGGGTCTGTCTTCCCTCGTCCGTGTCCTCGATAGGTGTCTTTGTTCATCTCCCCCGGGCAAGGACAGGGAGGGGAAGAGATAAATGATAAAAAAATATCTCAACACCCCCTTCAAGTTGAAGCATAGATATCAATCATACTCAGCTCGGAACATCTTTGGTAAGGCCCTCTGGATAAGGCCTTGGTATGTACATCTGCTGTCTGATCTCCTGAGCTAACATAAGTAGTGGAGATAAGGACCTTCTGTATCATGTCTCGAGTGTAGTAACGGTCAACCTCGATATGCTTGGTCATCTCTTGGAAGGCTGGGTAGGTGGCGATGAAGAGAGCATGGGAGGAGACAACCTCAACAATTAGGTTAGTAAGAACTGATTTGACCCACATCATTTCTATGCTAGCCTGTGCCATGGCCCTGTATTCTAATTCTACGCTAGATCTGTCATCCACTATATGCTTCTTACTCTTCCATGACACCAAAGAACTTCCTATGAACACTGCAAAGCTAGAGGCAGATTTCCTCTCTTTGGGACACCCTTCATAATTTGCATATGCACAAGCTGTAATGACAAGGAATGTACCTTTGCTGAATAGTAGACTAGTGCCAGATGTGGCCTTCGGATAACTCAGAATTATATGGATAGCATCCATATGTGCATGTCTAGGCTGCTCCATGAACTGACTCACTTTGCTCACTGCAAAGGATATATCTGAATGGTCACATAAATATGCTTCCCAACAAGCTTCCTATACATCCTCTTGTCGACCTCCTCAGTGTCATCATTATAGAACTTCATACTCAGGTCCATAGGAGTAGTGGCAAGCCTGCAATCTGTGCCATGCCCATCTCAGAGAGAAGATCTGTAACGTACTTCCTCTGGGTCATCACAAGACCTCGCTGGTTCCTGGTGAACTCCAGTCCAAGGAAGTAGCGTAGGTTACGAAGGTCCTTGGTCACAAACTCCTGACCTAGGAAATCCTTAGCAGCCTGGATGCCCTACTCGTCATCCCCTGTAACAATGATATCATCAACATACACACTTATAACAACTGTATCTCTCGACTCTAAGTCCTCTGAACAATCAGTGAATGATCAACAATCGATCTCACAAACCTGTTGCTCTATTAAGTCCGAGAGTTTCTAGAACCATGCTCTTGGACTTCGCTTAAGTCATAGATCGTCATGTGAAGCCTGCAAACCTTCTGATAGTCCCCCTCAACATTGAACCCATGTGGCTGCTTCATGTAAACTTCCTCCTATAGGTCACCATAAAGAAAACCATTCTTCACTTCAAGCTAATAGAGGGGCCAATCCCATGTTCTTGCAACAGATAGAAGTATATACAGGGTAGAATTCCTGGCCACTGGAGAGAATGTATCCTGATAGTCCACCCCATATGTCTTGGTGAACCTACATATCACAAGTCTCGCCTTGTGGCGATCTACACTGCCATCTGCTCGGTGCTTCATCGCGAACACCCACTTGCACCCAACAAGAGATGCACCAATTGGAGCTGAAACAAGGCTCCAAGTGCCACACGACTGTAGCGCGACCATCTCCTCCTCTATGGCAAGATGCCACTGACTACCTTGAATGACCTCCTGATATGTCCGTGGTATCTCCACGATTGATAGTGCCACGATAAATCTCCTGAATTCCTATGAAAGCATGCTCACAAAAACTTGGGCTGCAAAAGGATATGAAGCACAAGTACGTCTCTGGTTTCACAGAGCAATGTGCACATCGAGATTATCTACCACCTTCTGAATATGTAAGCTTCCCTCTTGAGAGGGCACCTGCTCATCCTGTAAGTAATCCTACTGCATATACAACTCAGTAGTGCAATCGGTAGAAACAATGTGCTTGTCACATATCTGAGACGTGCTAGATCATGGGGAAGACCTGTCAACTGAGGGAACAGAGCGAGACCTACGAGTAAAGTCACATGGCAAAAACTAAGTCAAGGTGGGTGGTGGTCCAGGGGTAGCCACATGAGGTGGTATATGTACTAGAGGTGGTGATGAGGGAGGTGATGGAGGTGGTAGAGCAGGAGGTGGAGGCATGTAGACCTCTTCATCAGAGTTTGATGGGGCCAGTCTATCACCTATAGGAGATAAATACATAACAGACTCAAAAGTGTAACATCAACACTGACAAAGGATTACCGGTGAAGCGAATCAAAGCAACTGCAGCATTTCTGGGTACGAGAATAGCCAACAAAAACACACTTGACAAGAGAGCTTGTGACGACCAGGCGAAAGATTGTGAACAAAGGCCACATATCCACACATACAGGGTGTTAGGGAGAATAGATCCTTCTCCGAAACACAATTGAGAAAGGAACTTTTTCTCCTAAAACAGAGGATGATATACTGTTCACTAAGTAGCATAGAAGGCCGTATCGGTGATATATCGGCGATATATCACCGATATATCGATTTCGAGAGGTGGTGGAGAGGTGAAACGAATTTTCAAGAGGTGGAGGGAGCGACGCTCGTGGCGACCGAAGGTTCAAGGGGTTCAACATCCGCAAGGAGATCAAGGTGGCGCAGGCAGGGCTATTCGCGGTGGCTCTAACGGGGGAAGCGCAGCTGGCGGTGCGTTGGAGGTCGGGGGTGGTGCGTGGGAGAAGGTCACGCATGCCAATCCTGGGAAGCGCTGCTTCCGCTGTGGAGTGCGAGGTCATGTCGCCTCTACATGTCGAGCTCCTCCTCGCTGCTTTCTCTGTGGCAAGGTAGGTCATCGCATGTATTCGTGCAGGGCTTCTGGACATTTTGACGCCAACAGGAATCGCATGGCCTCTCGACGTTCGGAGCCGCGTCGACGAGTTGATGGTTCGTATGGTCTCAAGGATTCTCGCTCGTTTGCTCAAGTTGTGCGCAATGGTGGTGCATCTTCGGAAGGGCCTGTGGGGGGGGACGCCTCTCACCCACCCTCACGTTCTACTGCAGACGTGGGTTGTGGGTCGGGGGTTCTCCACGCTGAGGCGGTGCATCTGCAAGGGAACTTGGGGGGTGACGAAGTGGCGCGTGGAAAACGCATGCATGGCATTCGTGGACAAGGGGTTGACATGCGAAGGGAGTGCTTCCATAAGATGCCGGCGGGCGGGGTGACGATGGAGGGAGCGCGTGCGCATGGTGCTTCGTCGCTAGAGACCACGCATGCCGTTTCTGCGGAGCGCATGGCTGTTGTGGGTGTTCTTCGAAGACCTGGAGTGGGTCGGGAGGAGATTCACGCAGGTACCCTTCAACTCTTGGGAGACGATTTCCACGGGGATTTGTTCTTTCTAGACGCCTCTAGATGCTGTGTTCGTGGGCCCTCCCCGGAGCAACGGGAGAGCCTCCTTCGCCAGGCTGATGATACGCTCGTTAAGTGGCGGCGATTGCGTGTTGCGGATGGCGCGACCATTGATTCGGAAGTTTGCGTGGCCGAAGTTCGTGGGGTCCCATTCTTGTCACGCACGGTGCATTGCCTATCCAAGGTTGTCGGCCGCTGGGGCCATGTTTTGGCTGTTCTTGACGATGGTCTTGCTCCGGGCTCAGATTGGAAGTGTACTCGGATATTCATCGAGTGCTCTTCGATGCTTATCAGGTCTTTGGTTGATAAGGTTTTGTTCGAGAGTTTGACTTTGGGGAGCTGGACCATCAAGCTGGAATTCACATTCACTGAGCCGGCGGTGGCGCCGGTCTCTTCTCCGCCTTCTCCGGTCGAACGTGGTGGCGGTTCGTTCTCTGGAGCGGGGCTTGGCGGTTCGCCTTCTTCTCGCCACGTGTCCTTTTTCAGGGATGTTTTCGAAGCATCGCCAGGACATGGCGCCTATTCGGGGATGTCGCCTGGGAACCCTCGGGGCGCGCGTGCGGGAGAGGGTGTTCGTCATTTGGTGGCTTGGGATCTTCTCGAGGTCGATTCACATTCTTCAGCAACATCCATTCTGTTGGCCAATCCCTTACGCATGGACTTCACGGGGCGCGGCTCAGCGTTACCACTTATCTCTGCTACCGGATCCGATAACCTCGACATCTGGGCCCTTGCGCGGGATGGACCCGATCCGTTCTGCTATCGGAGTCTCTTATGTGGACTTCCGATTATCTGTGTCCACAACCCATTACTTCGGTGCCCTTCACCCCGATGGCCCATCTGGAAGAAATTCTCTCTCCGCCTTTCATGATGACGGATCTCCCATTATCTTCCGAGGGCACCTCTACGGATATTTCAACGCCTGAGGATGCTGGTGTGCTTTTCCCCCTCGACTACCAGGGGACTTCTTCTTCTCCGGCTTCTTGGAAAGGTGGCGGGCCCCATGATGATTCTACTACTGGCGATATGCTTGGCTCTTCAAGTCGCACTAGTGTTTTATGGAACACAGGGATTTCTCCCCCCTCCCGGTTTGGAAAAAGTTACACTCGACGCCGACCCCCAAGCCTTGGGGACTCATCTCATTCTTCTTGCCAGTTGTTGCGCGAGGCGGTGGCGGAGGCGGCTGGCCTCTTTCACATTGGGGGACGCTCTCCCCGGGGTTAATCAGGAGTTGCTCAGATTTTGTTCGTGGTTTAGGGGGCGTGCTTGGTGTTTAATGAAAATTTTATCCTGGAATGTCCGTGGTCTTGGGGACCCTGATCGGAGGCGTACTTTGGGTTCACGTATGATTGAATGGGAGTGCGACATTGCTCTTCTTCAAGAAACAAAATTATCGGGGGTGGATGAAATTATGTGGAAGTCCTTCGGTGCTGGGAGTTTGGACGCCTTTCGCTCGTTGGATGCGGTTGGCGCATCGGGCGGGATCATTTTGGCTTGGCGGTCGTCGAGATTCTCTTTCTCCTCTACTCGTCTTGGGAGACATTCTATTTCCGTTGTACTCACCAGGTCTGATTCTAATGCTTCACTGGCATTCACTTGCGTATACGCGCCTATTTGCCATATCGCTCGCAGGGAACTTTGGGAGGATTTGCGCGACGATGCCGTGGCTTTTGGGGACACTCCCTGGATTTTGGGGGGCGACTTCAATGTGACCTTGCTCTCGCATGACCGTCCTCGTGGTCGTGGGGGGCAAGATCCGGGTTCCTTTGATTTTATGGAGTTCATCCAGGACTTGGCTCTCGAGGGGCTGGTGGCAAATGACATTAATTACACCTGGAGGAATAATTCTTCCCGATCTCGGATCGACAGATTCTTGGCGAATGGTCGCTTGATGGAGGTCTTTCCGCTTTGCTCGGTTTCGTTCCGACCGCGATCTTTCTCTGACCATAGCCCCATTATTTGGGATTCCGGTGAAACTATTCGCCCTCGTGGCCTCTTTCGCTACGAGCGGTGTTGGCTGATGGAGCCGTCCTTCAGGGACCTCGTGCGGAACCATTGGTCCCAGTCAACTTATGTCGGCAGTGCTGCCCGTCGCTTCGAACATAAACATTCATCCCTCAGGAAAATATTGGCGTCCTTTAAAAAGAATTCTCGTCAGACACGCTTATTCGCTCGAAGGGAGTCTGATGACATCATTTTGCGTTTGGATCGCATAGAGAACGAGAGGGAATTACTTCCCGACGAGTTGGCCGAGCGTGCTTCGGCTACGCAGGTGGTTACGGCGGAGGAAGGCAATCGAGTGGCGCCAGCGCTCGCGCTTGAGATGGATCACCGAAGGGGATGCAAACACTGCTTTCTTTCATCGGGTTGCCAGTGCTAGAAGACGAGCCAACTCAATTTCATCTCTCACGGTCAATGGCTCTCTCATTCAGGGGGAGAAGGAGTTGGGCGTGGCTTTGGGAGCATATTTTAAGGGCGCTTTTGAACGGCAACCTTCGCGCTCGTGGCGGTGGTCTGGTCGTGGGGCTTCGGTCATTGCGCCTTCGGATGCGACGACGATTGTCAGGCCGTTTTCTTTGGATGAACTCAAGGGGGTAGTATGGGATCTCAACATGGACGCTGCACCCGGTCCTGATGGCTTCCCTATCTCTTTTTATCGGGACTTCTGGGACGTGGTCGCTTGTGACGTTTTGGACGTTGCACATGAATTTTGTGCGGGGAACAGAGGATTTGACAAAATCAACAGGGCTAGTATTATTTTGATTCCTAAGTCTCCTTCGGCCAACCGTATCGAGGAATTCCGCCCTATATCTATATCTAATGGCATTTATTTAATCATTGCTAAGGCTCTCGTCAGGAGGCTTGCGCCACTCCTCGACTCGCTCATTTCGCCTTCTCAGACCGCTTTTGTTCGTGGGAGGCAAATATTCGAATGCTATGCGGTGGCGTCCGAGATCATCGAAGCTTGGCGCAGAAATGATACCAAGGGGATTCTGTGGAAAATCGACTTTGCTAAGGCTTATGATACACTAGATTGGCGCTTTTTATGGTCGGTCCTCAAGCGACGGGGATTCCCGTCGTTATGGATCTCCTGGATTCGGCGCTGTGTGACTACTGCTACTTTCACCGTTTTTCTCAATGGGTGCCCGGCTGGGGGGTCCTTCCAACCTCGAAGGGGCGTCCGGCAGGGATGCCCCCTCGCTCCCCTACTTTTTGTTTTGGCGGTGGATATTTTGCCTCGTATGATTGATGGTGTGGCTGCGACCGGACTTACGCGCGGATGCTCTTTGGGCCCCTATCATATTCCTCTAATTCAGTTTGCTGATGACACAATCTGCTTCATCGAGGGCGGCCTCTCCAACGTCTCGGGAATGGCTACTACACTTCAATTATTCAGTGAGATGTCAGGCCTCCTCATCAACGGGAACAAGTCCAAAGTCGTTCCGTTCGCTATGTCGCAGGAGGAGTCCGTGGACTGTGCCGGGCTGATGGGTTCTTCTCCGAGCGGCCTCCCTATGGAGTATCTTGGCTTGCCGCTGACGGTGGGCCGTGCCCGGTTGAGAGACTGGCGGAAGGTGGTTGAGAAGATGGAGGCTAGGCTGGCTGGTTGGCGCGCGACGCTCCTCTCCAGGGGGGGTCGGTTAGTTCTTCTTAAATCCGTTCTATCCTCGATCCCAATTTACTTCTTATCCGTGCGTGGCATGCCTAAGGGGATCCGAGTGAGGTTGGAGAAATGTATGCGGGGTTTTCTTTGGGGAAGGAAGGGCGAAGGGAGACGGGGGGTACATTTGGTGGGTTGGGAGGACGTCTCGCGGCCTAAGCGGGAGGGGGGATTGGGTGTGAGACGGTTGGAGGTGGTGAACGAAGCACTGCTACTCAAATGGGCGGCGAGGGTGTGGGGTCGGGAGGAGAATTTCATGCTGAAGTGCCTTAGGGAGGCGGCGGGGGTCGATTTGATTTCCGTTTCGCGGGGGCAGATCGAGGGCCACAATTCCTCTTTGTGGCGTGGTGTGTTTTCTGCTTTTAATCGCAACAGGTCATTCTTTAAACCTATTCTCGGCGATGGGAATTCTTTCCGCTTCTGGACGGATGATTGGACCGGGAGGGGTGTTTTGCAGATCTTGTATCCACGGCTGTGCGCGCTGGTGGTCGACAAAGACGCCACCGTGGCCCCCTTGCTGGGACGGTGGCTGTTGGTGCCCTTTGTTTGCCGCTAATTTATCGGATCAACGTTTGGACGATTTCACCTCCATGTTGGCTTTTCTCTCGGACGCTCCCACGCCCAATGGGGAGCGTGATCACATGGCTTGGAAGGACGGTCCTTTCTCTTCCAGGAAGGCGTACCACGCTCTTTTTAGTTATTCCTTCCTCTGTGGGGGACGATGCGACCTTCTTGCGTCATTGCAAGTTCATCTGGGGACTCAAGCTCCCGGAACGGGTTGGTATCTTTCTTTGGCTACTTCGGCGTGGCCGGCTGTTAACTAGAGACCGATGTGCAATTATGTTTCCTAATGTCTCACAAATGTGCGGTCTCTGTGGTACGGAAGAGGAAACGAGCGGGCACCTCTTCTTTCATTGCGGCAGTGTTCGTGCTCTCTGAGACGATCTGGGATGGCTGAATATCTCGAACTTTGGTGCGTTTTGCGACAGCTTAATGATTTCTGGGGACCGGTCTAGGGTGGATCTGGTGGACCCGATTGCGCGATTGTGGAGCATCTGGTTAGGAAGAAACGAGGCACTCTTTGCTCGGCAGAGGTTTTACTAGGAAAATATATGCATCTCGGCAGCACGCTTTCTTCATGATTGGACTTCTGGGTAGCGTCTTATGTCTGCGTTGGGGGGTATCTCTTATTTGACACCAACTAGCTTTTGTTTTGTTCTTCCATCTTGTAAGTACTCTCTTCTTTAATTTTTAATGCATTGGGGCGAACACCTCTGAGTGCTTCCCCCTTTTTGGAGCGTTAAAAAAAATATCGATTTCGACATGGAAGAGGTTTCGATATCACCAAGTATATCCCTTTACAGGGATATCGACGATATATCGCCGATATATCGGCGATATAACGCTATATCGGCTCACATCGGTAAAAAATGGCTGGATTCAATACAAAAAATCCTAGATATCGATCGATATCGCCGATGTTTCGCCGATATCTCTATAGATCAATGCTATTATTCATGTTAGATTGATTCCACTACTTATCTTATCTAGCTACATCCAGTATTAAAACACATATCTAGTTACATCTAGTATTAAAACGTACAATGGTTTATATATTTTGTTTTGGGTCGGGGGTTGGTGCGACCCAAAACATCTAGCGAGACCCCTATATGGTAGGGTATGGTGCGACAGGAGGATGTATACAATGGTTCTTCAACTTGGTGTATATTAGCAAGTTATTTCATGTTGTAAGAACTTGAATGAAATCCATTTCCAATATCTATAAAGTCAATTCTTCAAAAAAATCTATAAGTCAAGAATCAACATTAATATCGATAGAAGAGATAGAACGGATGGAGCGAGCGGGCGGAGCGAGTGGAATGAGTGCGACCCCGTGGCGTTCGACAAGGGAAGGCGATTCTCCGCTCAGGGGAGGATGACAGACGTGGCTGCACCTTCGAGGAGGACTCCCCAAGCGAAGAAGGCGGTGGGTGGAGGACTGTCTCTCATAAGAAACTGAGGCGGAGGTGCTTCCGATGTGGAGACAGGGGGCATGTTGCCACCTTCTGCCATTTACCCCCTAGATGTTACTCTTGCGGTAGGGTGGGGCATCGCCAAGCAACATGCATGGCGTTTCGTAGAACAAAAGAGGCGGTACCCACCGAGCGACAACGGTCTTTCCTCGGTGACTGCTCGAATGGAAGTGCTACTGTTGTTTGTCAAGGGAGGCCATCATATGCGGATGTGGTAAGGAAGGAAGCGCGGGGCGGTGGTGCGGAAAACCCTGTGGGCGTCACTACTGCGTTCGATGGGGTTGGCGGCGCTCACCCAACGATCAAGGGCAGGAAGATCGTGCGTTCGTCGGGTGTTCATGCGATTATCGGTTACGCGGTGAGGGACGTTATCGAGCTGGACGTGCTATCATCGCATTTGGCTGGGTTCCTTGGCCCGCAGTTCGCGGGGGACATAGTGAAGTTGGATGCTCGAAGGTGCTGCGTTCGCGGCTTATCGGATATTCAGAGGGAGCGTTTGCTGCGCAATGGGGATGTCGGCAACGTCTGCTAGAGGAGGTTGCGCTTTGCTGACGGCTCCTGCAATGAGGTGGAGGTTTGCATGGCCAGGGTAAAGGGCGTCCCCTTCCTCTCGCGTTCGGCTGGTTACTTGCGGAGGGCTTTGCGTCGGTGGGGAACTGTTCGTGAAGTTCTAGATGATGGTCTCAGACCTGGCGCTTTTGTGGAGGATACGACGATCCTGTTTGAGTGCTCCAAGAGCTTCCTCGACAAGGTCGGTGGGCGAAGTACGTTCGCGGAGATGAAGGTGGGTTGTTTCTCCTTCACAATTGAGCTTGTGGTCGATGAACCTCCGCCTCTGCCGGAGGTTCCGAGGTCGGTGGCAGACGGAAGGGAGGGGACGCTTCGGGCTCTGCGCTGGCGGTTGGTTTCCCGAGGGGACCTTTCGATGGAATGGTGCGGACGACTCTTGGCACGTGTCGCTTCGTGAACTCACCTCAAATGCTGTACCTGTCATCAAGCATATTCCCTTTGCAGGGTGACGTAGGCGAAAGGTTTTCAGAACCGTCATCGGCGACTTTCTTTGCGGAGGTGGACATGGGCCCGGGTTCTGGGCCTGTCTACGCGGATCCGATCGCGGACTCGGGTTCGATGGCTGGCGCTAAGGCGGGTACGTTGGACTATTCAGGTTCAGTTGTCGGTAGGGCACTCTCGGACTCTTTGACGCTGGTGCCGACCGTTACTCGGGTTCGTCGTCGCGGTTCTTTCCTTCGGAGGGTTTTCGCGACACTTTGGCGGTTACTCCTCAGCTGGTATCTCCCCCCCTCTTCCCCCTCTCATTGCGGAGGGAAGGCCTCGACCCCAACCTTCCTCCGTCACGGCCGCTTCAATCTCGGAGATCAGCCAGCGGGGGCTACCACAGATGAGGGCCTATCTGATCATGTCTCTGATGCGGGGCCTAGCGACAGAAGAAGTGGTAAGAGGTACAAAAGAAGAAACAGAGCTAGGGCGTCAAGGCCGGAGGCACAACCATGCTCTCCATTCAAGCTTTGTGTGGCAGAGGTCGCCGGTGTGGCGCAAATTCAGGGGTTTGCTGAAGGATCCAAATGAAAATCCTATCTTGGAACGTTCGTGGACTCGGTGATCCGGATAAGCGGAGAATTATGGGTTCTAGATTCAATGAATGGGGATGCGACGTCATTTTGCTTCAGGAAACAAAGCTACACTCTTTGGCGGGAGACATGTGGAGGTCTTTTGGCGCGGGTGGTTTGGACCAGTTCAGAGCATTGGACGCATCGGGGTCCTCGGGGGGGCTGCTTGTGGCTTGGCGCTCGTCGAGCTTGTCTTTCATCTCGATGACTCGTGGGCGGCACGTCCTGACGGTGGTCTTGGCCTGTACGACTTCTTCCTCTCAGATGGCTGTGTCGTGTGTGTATGGTCCCTGTGATGGTGGTTTGCGGGGAGAGCTATGGGAAGACCTTATGGAGGCTGGTAGGTCTGTCGGTAGGACCCCCTAGGTGGTGGGGGGGGATTGCAACGTCACCCTTCTCACTGCGGACAGACCCGGGGGTAGGGGGGGCCAGGATCTGGGCTCGATTGAGTTTGCAGACACCATTGACCTGCTCGGCCTCGAGGTGATGGATGCCGGGGACGTCGCTTATACCTGGAGGAACTCTAAAGCACGCTCGCGTCTCGATCGTTTTTTCGTTTCTAATGAAGTTTTGGAGGCGTTTCCCCTGGCTTCGGTGGAAGCCAAGCCGCGGTCGTGTTCTGATCACAATCCAATCATGTGGTGTTCTGGGGATGCTCCAGTGCAGAGGGGCCTATTCAGGTACGAGAAGTGCTGGTTATTGGAGGACAACTTCAGGGAGCTCGTGGCATCTCACTGGGTGAAGGTGGTGGCCTCGGGTACCGCCGCCTCTAAGTTTGTCCAAAAGCTATCTTCCCTGAGGGTGCGGTTGGCGGCTTTCAAAAGAGAGACGAGGGCTGCCAGGTGCGCTGCTAGGAGGCACGCGGAGGAGGTCATCTGGAAGATGGACGCGCTGGAGGACCTCAGGGATCTTTCACCTTTGGAATTGGAGTCTCGTGCGACGGCTCAGAAGAAGGTATCCGTGGAAAAAAAGAAGCGCATCACGGAGTGGAGGCAGAGGTCGAGAAGCAATTGGCTTCGGGAGGGGGACGCGAATACGTCCTTCTTCCATCGTATTGCTAGTGGGATGCGTAGAACCAATGCCTTCCGTTCCATCGTCGTCGAAGGGGTCAGCGTGGAGGGGAACAACGACATGGGAAGAGCTATTGCGGCTCACTTCAAGAACGTATCTTCTGCAACTCTTTCCCGGAGGTGGAAATGGTTGGGCCGGGATACTGGGACTGTGGCGAGGTCTTCCTGGGATGATCTACTCCGTGATGTAACCTTGGAGGAACTTAGGGATGCTGTCTGGGACCTGAACGACGACGCTACGCCTGGCCCCGATGGTTTCTCGGTATCGTTTTACAAAGACTTGTGGGACCTCGTTGGTCAGGAGGTGCTTGAGGTGGTCTTGGAGTTCTGTCAGGGTAACATGGGTTTTGACCGTATCAACCGCGCGCTCATCGTGTTGCTGCCCAAGTCTTCGGCGTCGACCTCTATCGGGGACTTTCGCCCTATCGCTATATCAAACGCCCTTTACCTGATCACGGCGAAGGTCTTTGCCACTAGGCTGAACGCCGTTCTTGGGAACCTTATATCGCCTATCCAATCTGCCTTCGTTCCCGGGCGATAGATATCCGACTGCATCACTCTCGCTTCTGAAATCATCGCGGACTGGCGGAGGAGGGGTACGAGCGGTGTCCTTTGAAAGGTGGATTTTGCAAATGCGTACGATAGCCTCGACTGGAGATTTCTGTGGTCGGTGCTGCGGAGGAAGGGATTCCCGGACAAATGGATATCTTGGATGAGGCGCTGTGTCACCACGGCTTCGTTTGCGGTCATGATCAATGGTCGGCCGGAGGGGGGTTTGATCCAACCTCGTAGGGGGGTGCGTCAGGGGTGCCCCCTTGCGCCCATGCTCTTATTAGTTATTCCTTCCTCTGTGGGGGACGATGCGACCTTCTTGCGTCATTGCAAGTTCATCTGGGGACTCAAGCTCCCGGAACGGGTTGGTATCTTTCTTTGGCTACTTCGGCGTGGTCGGCTGTTAACTAGAGACCGATGTGCAATTATGTTTCCTAATGTCTCACAAATGTGCGGTCTCTGTGGTACGGAAGAGGAAACGAGCGGGCACCTCTTCTTTCATTGCGGCAGTGTTCGTGCTCTCTGAGACGATCTGGGATGGCTGAATATCTCGAACTTTGGTGCGTTTTGCGACAGCTTAATGATTTCTGGGGACCGGTCTAGGGTGGATCTGGTGGACCCGATTGCGCGATTGTGGAGCATCTGGTTAGGAAGAAACGAGGCACTCTTTGCTCGGCAGAGGTTTTACTAGGAAAATATATGCATCTCGGCAGCACGCTTTCTTCATGATTGGACTTCTGGGTAGCGTCTTATGTCTGCGTTGGGGGGTATCTCTTATTTGACACCAACTAGCTTTTGTTTTGTTCTTCCATCTTGTAAGTACTCTCTTCTTTAATTTTTAATGCATTGGGGCGAACACCTCTGAGTGCTTCCCCCTTTTTGAAGCGTTAAAAAAAATATCGATTTCGACATGGAAGAGGTTTCAATATCACCAAGTATATCCCTTTACAGGGATATCGACGATATATCGCCGATATATCGGCGATATAACGCTATATCGGCTCACATCGGTAAAAAATGGCTGGATTCAATACAAAAAATCCTAGATATCGATCGATATCGCCGATGTTTCGCCGATATCTCTATAGATCAATGCTATTATTCATGTTAGATTGATTCCACTACTTATCTTATCTAGCTACATCCAGTATTAAAACACATATCTAGTTACATCTAGTATTAAAACATACAATGGTTTATATATTTTGTTTTGGGTCGGGGGTTGGTGCGACCCAAAACATCTAGCGAGACCCCTATATGGTAGGGTATGGTGCGACAGGAGGATGTATACAATGGTTCTTCAACTTGGTGTATATTAGCAAGTTATTTCATGTTGTAAGAACTTGAATGAAATCCATTTCCAATATCTATAAAGTCAATTCTTCAAAAAAATCTATAAGTCAAGAATCAACATTAATATCGATAGAAGAGATAGAACGGATGGAGCGAGCGGGCGGAGCGAGCGGAATGAGTGCGACCCCGTGGCGTTCGACAAGGGAAGGCGATTCTCCGCTCAGAGGAGGATGACAGACATGGCTGCACCTTCGAGGAGGACTCCCCAAGCGAAGAAGGCGGTGGGTGGAGGACTGTCTCTCATAAGAAACTGAGGCGGAGGTGCTTCCGATGTGGAGACAGGGGGCATGTTGCCACCTTCTGCCATTTACCCCCTAGATGTTACTCTTGCGGTAGGGTGGGGCATCGCCAAGCAACATGCATGGCGTTTCGTAGAACAAAAGAGGCGGTACCCACCGAGCGACAACGGTCTTTCCTCGGTGACTGCTCGAATGGAAGTGCTACTGTTGTTTGTCAAGGGAGGCCATCATATGCGGATGTGGTAAGGAAGGAAGCGCGGGGCGGTGGTGCGGAAAACCCTGTGGGCGTCACTACTGCGTTCGATGGGGTTGGCGGCGCTCACCCAACGATCAAGGGCAGGAAGATCGTGCGTTCGTCGGGTGTTCATGCCATTATCGGTTACGCGGTGAGGGACGTTATCGAGCTGGACGTGCTATCATCGCATTTGGCTGGGTTCCTTGGCCCGCAGTTCGCGGGGGACATAGTGAAGTTGGATGCTCGAAGGTGCTGCGTTCGCGGCTTATCGGATATTCAGAGGGAGCGTTTGCTGCGCAATGGGGATGTCGGCAACGTCTGCTAGAGGAGGTTGCGCTTTGCTGACGGCTCCTGCAATGAGGTGGAGGTTTGCATGGCCAGGGTAAAGGGCGTCCCCTTCCTCTCGCGTTCGGCTGGTTACTTGCGGAGGGCTTTGCGTCGGTGGGGAACTGTTCGTGAAGTTCTAGAGGATGGTCTCAGACCTGGCGCTCTTGTGGAGGATACGACGATCCTGTTTGAGTGCTCCAAGAGCTTCCTCGACAAGGTCGGTGGGCGAAGTACGTTCGCGGAGATGAAGGTGGGTTGTTTCTCCTTCACAATTGAGCTTGTGGTCGATGAACCTCCGCCTCCGCCGGAGGTTCCGAGGTCGGTGGCAGACGGAAGGGAGGGGACGCTTCGGGCTCTGCGCTGGCGGTTGGTTTCCCGAGGGGACCTTTCGATGGAATGGCGCGGACGACTCTTGGCACGTGTCGCTTCGTGAACTCACCTCAAATGCTATACCTGTCATCAAGCATATTCCCTTTGCAGGGTGACGTAGGCGAAAGGTTTTCAGAACCGTCATCGGCGACTTTCTTTGCGGAGGTGGACATGGGCCCGGGTTCTGGGCCTGTCTACGCGGATCCGATCGCGGACTCGGGTTCGATGGCTGGCGCTAAGGCGGGTACGTTGGACTATTCAGGTTCAGTTGTCGGTAGGGCACTCTCGGACTCTTTGACGCTGGTGCCGACCGTTACTCGGGTTCGTCGTCGCGGTTCTTTCCTTCGGAGGGTTTTCGCGACACTTTGGCGGTTACTCCTCAGCTGGTATCTCCCCCCCTCTTCCCCCCTCTCATTGCGGAGGGAAGGCCTCGACCCCAACCTTCCTCCGTCACGGCCGCTTCAATCTCGGAGATCAGCCAGCGGGGGCTACCACAGATGAGGGCCTATCTGATCATGTCTCTGATGCGGGGCCTAGCGACAGAAGAAGTGGTAAGAGGTACAAAAGAAGAAACAGAGCTAGGGCGTCAAGGCCGGAGGCACAACCATGCTCTCCATTCAAGCTTTGTGTGGCAGAGGTCGCCGGTGTGGCGCAAATTCAGGGGTTTGCTGAAGGATCCAAATGAAAATCCTATCTTGGAACGTTCGTGGACTCGGTGATCCGGATAAGCGGAGAATTATGGGTTCTAGATTCAATGAATGGGGATGCGACGTCATTTTGCTTCAGGAAACAAAGCTACACTCTTTGGCGGGAGACATGTGGAGGTCTTTTGGCGCGGGTGGTTTGGACCAGTTCAGAGCATTGGACGCATCGGGGTCCTCGGGGGGGCTGCTTGTGGCTTGGCGCTCGTCGAGCTTGTCTTTCATCTCGATGACTCGTGGGCGGCACGTCCTGACGGTGGTCTTGGCCTGTACGACTTCTTCCTCTCAGATGGCTGTGTCGTGTGTGTATGGTCCCTGTGATGGTGGTTTGCGGGGAGAGCTATGGGAAGACCTTATGGAGGCTGGTAGGTCTGTCGGTAGGACCCCCTAGGTGGTGGGGGGGGATTGCAACGTCACCCTTCTCACTGCGGACAGACCCGGGGGTAGGGGGGGCCAGGATCTGGGCTCGATTGAGTTTGCAGACACCATTGACCTGCTCGGCCTCGAGGTGATGGATGCCGGGGACGTCGCTTATACCTGGAGGAACTCTAAAGCACGCTCGCGTCTCGATCGTTTTTTCGTTTCTAATGAAGTTTTGGAGGCGTTTCCCCTGGCTTCGGTGGAAGCCAAGCCGCGGTCGTGTTCTGATCACAATCCAATCATGTGGTGTTCTGGGGATGCTCCAGTGCAGAGGGGCCTATTCAGGTACGAGAAGTGCTGGTTATTGGAGGACAACTTCAGGGAGCTCGTGGCATCTCACTGGGTGAAGGTGGTGGCCTCGGGTACCGCCGCCTCTAAGTTTGTCCAAAAGCTATCTTCCCTGAGGGTGCGGTTGGCGGCTTTCAAAAGAGAGACGAGGGCTGCCAGGTGCGCTGCTAGGAGGCACGCGGAGGAGGTCATCTGGAAGATGGACGCGCTGGAGGACCTCAGGGATCTTTCACCTTTGGAATTGGAGTCTCGTGCGACGGCTCAGAAGAAGGTATCCGTGGAAAAAAAGAAGCGCATCACGGAGTGGAGGCAGAGGTCGAGAAGCAATTGGCTTCGGGAGGGGGACGCGAATACGTCCTTCTTCCATCGTATTGCTAGTGGGATGCGTAGAACCAATGCCTTCCGTTCCATCGTCGTCGAAGGGGTCAGCGTGGAGGGGAACAACGACATGGGAAGAGCTATTGCGGCTCACTTCAAGAACGTATCTTCTGCAACTCTTTCCCGGAGGTGGAAATGGTTGGGCCGGGATACTGGGACTGTGGCGAGGTCTTCCTGGGATGATCTACTCCGTGATGTAACCTTGGAGGAACTTAGGGATGCTGTCTGGGACCTGAACGACGACGCTACGCCTGGCCCCGATGGTTTCTCGGTATCGTTTTACAAAGACTTGTGGGACCTCGTTGGTCAGGAGGTGCTTGAGGTGGTCTTGGAGTTCTGTCAGGGTAACATGGGTTTTGACCGTATCAACCGCGCGCTCATCGTGTTGCTGCCCAAGTCTTCGGCGTCGACCTCTATCGGGGACTTTCGCCCTATCGCTATATCAAACGCCCTTTACCTGATCACGGCGAAGGTCTTTGCCACTAGGCTGAACGCCGTTCTTGGGAACCTTATATCGCCTGTCCAATCTGCCTTCGTTCCCGGGCGACAGATATCCGACTGCATCACTCTCGCTTCTGAAATCATCGCGGACTGGCGGAGGAGGGGTACGAGCGGTGTCCTTTGAAAGGTGGATTTTGCAAATGCGTACGATAGCCTCGACTGTAGATTTCTGTGGTCGGTGCTGCGGAGGAAGGGATTCCCGGACAAATGGATATCTTGGATGAGGCGCTGTGTCACCACGGCTTCGTTTGCGGTCATGATCAATGGTCGGCCGGAGGGGGGTTTGATCCAACCTCGTAGGGGGGTGCGTCAGGGGTGCCCCCTTGCGCCCATGCTCTTCATCCTTGCGGCCGATGTTCTGTCCGATATTACGTCTCATGTTATCAGCCGTGGCTTCTCTTGCGACTACTCGAGGGGGGGTGCTGGTTCCAATCATTTAATACGCTGACGATACCCTGTTCCTCATCGAAGGGGGTGTTGAGGAGGCTAATGGCATGGCTGTGGCTTTAGAGATCTTTGCCGAGTTGTCTGGTTTGTTTAAGAATGACAGCAAGTCTGTGTTCGTCCCTTTCGGCCGTGCAGAATAGTTGGCGGATAGGCTGGCGGTGGTCTTGGGTTCAGGCCGCGCTTCCTTGCCGATTGATTATTTGAGCACGCCTTTGGCCCTGGGGAGGGCAAGGATGCGTGATTGGCTGAGGGTGGTGGAGAAGGTAGAAGTGAGGTTGGCTGGTTGGAAGGCCGCTGTACTTTCGAGGGGTGGTAGATTGGTCCTGCTGAAGGCCGTCCTCTCATCCATCCCCATCTATTTTCTTTCCAACCGCAAGATGCCTAAGAGGATTCGGGCACGCCTGGAGAAGCGAATGCCACCTTTTTGCGGGGAAGCCATGCTAGTGGAAGCGGAGGGATCCATCTGGTGGGGTGGGAAGATATCACGCACAGAAAGAACCTTGGGGGTCTGGGGGTGAAGTCGCTCGAGCAGATGAATGAAGTGCTGTTGCTTAAGTGGGCTAGCAGGGTGTGGGGGCCGGGGGATGATCTCGTTTGCACGGTGGTCCGTAGGATCTATGACGTGAGGGGGTGCCGCCTTCGCAGCCCGGCAATCTCGCCGCCCCGACCCCCTTCTGGCGGGGCGTGGTGAAGACTTTCGTGAAGAACATTGCCCTTTTTAGGCCGGTCCTTGGGGGCGGAGTCCTTCTCTTTTTGGGCGGATGATTGGTCGGGGGGGGGGGCTCTGCTCTCGTTTCCCCCGTTTGTTTGCGCTGGCGGAGGAGAAGCTCTGCTCGGTGGCAGAGTGCTGGGCTGATGGAATCTGGTGCCCAACTTTCTCCGCTAATCTCTCCGATCAGAGATTTGAGGAATTCTTGGTCCTGCTTGACGCCGTGAGGGAGGTGGGACCTCCTTGCGGGGGGCGGGATCATTGGTGTTGGCGAGAGGGGCCGTTCTCGGTTAGAAGGGCCTATGGGGCCATCTCCAGGCCGTCGCCGGCTAATTCGGAGTTGTTGATCAGGGACTGCAATTATTTGGGCTCTCAGGCTTCCTGAGAGAATTGGGTTCTTCCTGTGGTTACTCAGGAGGAAGAGGCTGATGACGCGAGATCGGTGAGCCAGGCTTCTTGACGTCATTTCGTACAGGTGCCTAATTTGTAATGATGCGATTGAATCTGTGGAGCATCTCTTTTTCTCTTGCCCCATGGTCTCTCAAATATGGCAGGAGGTTGGCTTAGCGTGGTGCCGCAGCGACGACTTTCAGGCCTTCTGGAGTTCGATCCACGCGAATCTGACCAGACCAAGGAGGGAGCGGCTTTATCCCGTGGCTATTCTATGGGCGGTTTGGCGAGGAAGGAATGACTTGATGTTCTCGGGTCAAAGATTTTATAAGGAGAACGTGGAGGTGTTTGCCAAACGCATGGTAGAGGACTGGGTGTTGTAGTGGATTTGTGGGGCCGGTGCGTGACTTGTTTTCTTCCTTGTTTTTACTTATTTTTTTGGAATAAATAATCATGGGGCGGACACCATCGAGTGTTTCCCCCTACCTTTTAGACTTCAAAAAAAAATTAATATCAATATGTTCAAAATGATCGATATATGCGATATAAGCTTCATAGATGATCGATATGTGTGATCTAAGAGTATATTTGTAAGTTATTTAGTGATCTAAGAACTTGGATGAATTCCATTTTTCAATATATAACAATATCAACGATATGTTCAATATGATTGATATGTGCAATATAAGGATCATATTCTTCACAAATGATCTATTTATGTCATCTAAGTGTATATTTGTGAGTTATTTAATGTTATAAGAACTTGAATGGAATCCATTTACAATATCTATAGGTCAGGAATAAACATTAACAATGATATGTTCGATATGACCGATATGTGTGATATATGGGCTATAAATGACCGATATGTGTGATATAAGTGTGTATTTGTAGGTTATTTGTTGTTTTAATAACTTGGACGATGTTAATTTCTGAAAAACAACAAAAAATAGGTTTTTGAGCCATTTCCTACATTTCTACCAATATCGTCGATATATTCCGATATATCCATTACCGATGGATCGAAATGATATCGATATCGATACGGCCTTCCTTGCTAAGTAGCAGGCAATGAGAATGCCATCACCCTAATAAGAGTGAGTAGCACGATTCTGAATCACAAGAGTTCTGGTCACATCGAGTAAATGACGATGCTTACGCTATGCAATACCATTTTATTGAGATGTATAGCTACACGAGGTCTGGTGAACAATGTCAAGAGACCTGATCAACTCTGATAGATGTAACGTACAAAATTCTAAGGCATTATCAGAATGCAAATACTTGACAGTAGTAGAAAAATATTCTTTATCTCATTAATAAATGATTTAATGACAGATTCGGCCTCAAACTTATTCTTAACAGGAAAACCCAAGAAAGTCTAGAATAGTCATCTATAATAACCAGATAAAAATAATGTCCCTGGTGATCAAGAACACGACTCAGACTCCAAGTCTCTAAGTGAAGGAGCTCAAATAACTGAGAATTGCTTCGACTCTGACGAGATGGAAATGACGAATGGTGATGCTTCCCAAGCTGGCAAGCCTCACATTGGAAGAAAGATCGCACAGAGATTTATGGAGGGCATGACACAACTTCTGTAGAGGAAGGTTGCCAAAATGAAGGTGCCACATACGGTGAGACTAGTCCAGTAGGAATAGTAGAGGCACCAGCATGAGAAGGCTGGACCAATCTGTAGAGCCCCTGCAGCTCACGACCACTTCCAGTCACCCTATATGTGAGTATGTCTGAAACATATCCTTTGTAATTTGACTAATAGAAAGCGAATTCATATGAAAATCATGAGCATATAAAATATTCTCCAAGCACACAGATGGCGTCAAATGCACCTCTCCCTGTCTTGTGATAGGTAAGTGAACTCCATTTACAATGACGACCCATCTACTAGGGGGTGTAGACCTGTAAGACCTGAATTTGGCTTTGTCTCTACACATATGGTGAGAAGCACTAGAGGCCTGAAGGATACAGAAGAATTCTCAAGTGCATCACAGAAGTGTGAGGATCTCATAGTATGCGATCGGGAGCGACTAGTCGTACTAGTTGCTCGAGGCAGCAGAATTTAAAAAAATTTAATGTGATGAAACCACATGATCCAAGAACACTTCTCGGATCGTTTCATTTAAACCACAAATTGGTATTAAGGTTACCTCATGAAGCATGGTTGCGATCGAGTCTCTATACGAAGAAACCTCCTGTCTTAAGTCCGATCCAACAGAGGAGACGCTTGCGAGTGTGTTGATGAGACGCGTGCTCATCGCAATCCATGTTGATGATCTAAGCGACGAATCTCCTAATCTCGTCACACGAGATCCAACGTCTTCTTCACGAGAGAGGCGCACTGAAGGAGACAGAGATCCACAAGCAAATATTCCGACAGCATAACGACGATGCTGCGGCGATGGCGACTCTCTCAATGGCTCCATGGTGGACGACCACAATGAGAGAGAGGGAGAGAGTCTTGACGTGTAGAGAGAGAGGGAGAGAGCATTAGTTGGCGTTGTAATCGTGTAACTCGAAGAGCAAAGGGTGCCTCTTCTTATATAGGGTTTTGGGAGTCCATGGATCTCAATCCATGGACAACACACAATCAATGGATGAGATTAATTTGTGTTTCTTTCAATGGTCATGATGTTGTTGTAAAAACACAACAATTGATTTAATTTAAATTAATATATATTGATAAATCAATATAATTAATTTTGAAATTAAATCATTTGACAGGTCTTGGAAATAATGAGATTGTCCATATCCCCTAAAAAGGGGAGACGATCACTCAATCACACTCATGAGATCTCATTATCTTATGAGATCTCATTTTATCATGAGATCTCATTATCTCATGATATTTCCAAGATTTACAACAACATTTATTGTAAATTATCTCATAAAAATAATTCATAATTATCTTGTGAACATTGTGATGCAGCGTGGAATCAAAATATAGGGCTGCATTTATTAATTATGTCGTCGCAATTTTTTTTGTCGTCGCGTTTTTTAATTTAAATAAAGAGATCGCGTGTGATCTCAATTAACTTTATTTTGAATTTCAAATTAGGTAGTTAGTCGGTTAATTAGTTAGAGTCTATTTAGGATAATTAGTTGTTTTACTATTTTTGTAATCTCATCCCTCCTATATAAAGGGATGAGGGTCAATTGTTTTAGTCAGTTCAGTGATTATGAAAAATTGAGATCTTTATCTCTATCTCCGCCTCTCTCTTTCTCCCCACGCGTGATCTGCACGTTCTTCCCCCCTAATCCCTCGTGTTCCCGACGAGCGTTCTCCTCTCAACCCTTCCTTTTCTCCACAAAATCCACCGTTCAAATTATTTTAATTTTCGTCGACGCGCCAAATTTCAGTCCGCATCAATTGGTATCAGAGCATGGCTTACAGATCGTCCTCACGATCTGACGATCCGTACAGACGCTCGCACCGACATGCATCAAGGGACCATCGTTCATCCGAACAAAAACGACGAGCCATCTCTGCCATTGTCGCCTACAACAAGGAGACGGAGCGCATGTTACGTGATTTGCAAACCAACTTCCATTCCATGTTTCGAGATCTTATGGCTGATTTCGTGACTCTACGCGCTGCCCAATCAAAGCCTCCAACCGCCGAAGCCGTTGTCCCGAGTTTTGACGAAGAAAGCCTCGCTGTGGAGGAAGATTCGACCGCTGTCCAGGCCGTTTTAGAGGAAAAAAAGGCCGAAACGCTTGCTGTCCAGGAGGTTTCAGATCAGCCGCCATCCGATGACAGTTCCAACCCCGCTGCCGCCCAACCATGGCAGCCCCGCACCCTCGGGTCCCCTTCTCGCAGCCCCTGCGGCTCCAGCTCCGCCGCCAACCCCGCCAACACCCGCCGCCCCCACCGCCACAACGCCTGCGGAACCAACCCCGCACCCCGAGCTCGCACATATCCCTCCCCTCACGACAAATCCCCTCCATCTTCCCTCGGTGCCATCGCCACCCCCTTCCCCGCAACCCCCCTACGCGACTCCAACGCCACCGCCACCACCACCCGCAAACCCCGCCGCAGACCCTCCGCGTACTAACCCTCACGGCCCCGCCTCCCCAACCCCGACGCCTACCCAGGCCTTCCCGATCCTCGACGCACCGCTGGCGGCCCCTCCCGCGACCCCTACAACCCCAGTCCCCCGCCCCGAAGCCCACTCCTCCTCGCTGCTTCATTCCGCAGACCACCTCCCTCTCCTCGCCAGCCCTCCTCCACGCATGCGAGCCACGCTTCTTCCTCCCCTTCCCCTCCCGCACTCGCCAGCCTCCTCCCGCGCCGCACCCGCGCCTTCACCTTCTCCTTCCTCGCTAGCTGCCCTGCCCTCACCTCCGCCCCCCTCACAGGCTTGCAACCCCTACCGCGCGCAGATCGCCGCACCATCGCCCCCCTCCCCCTCGTTGCCGCCACCCCGCGCACAACCCTCCGTCGTCATCGCGCCTCACCTTCCTCTTCTCCCTCGCCGCCCCGTTCTGTTTCGCCGCCCCCTCACCATCTCCATCCCGCAACCCCGTCCCCGCATCCAACCCCCCCTCACGCTCCTGCAGACCGCCTGCACGCTCGCCCTCGGGATCACGCGCACCGCCCTCACCCCCAGCGCGCTCGCCGCCAAGCCGTTGCCGTAGCCGCCACGGTCCGCATGGCTTGCGCAAGAGAAGGAATACCCTAACGAGAGGTCCGAACTTTAAAGGGTTCGACTTCCGTGAACTGTGGGAATGGGAGTTCACTTGGGAAAATTGCAAGAAAAATTCCCCATGCGAAAGTTTTTACTCAAAAAGGAACTGCAAGAACGCCTCTTACGAAATTTGCTTCTGTGAAGGGGCGCGAAAATTGCAACTAACCCCCCTGTGGCGGAAGTATTTTAAAAGAAGTGCTGAAAGAAGGAAATTTGGGAGACTTCCTTATCCTATTAGGACTAGGACCATGGGTTTTTCCTTTTTAAAGACCCCATGGCTTCATTCATTGGCCACATTTCCCCCTCTCCTTTCATTGTGCTATTGCTTTGCCATGGATCCTCCAAAAGCCATGTTGTTCATGCCTCACCAGTTCTTCGAACACCACGTCAACAGGAAGAAAATCGGATGGACGCCCGCATATGCGCCTCACCTGTTCTTCCACCACGAAGGCCACGTCACCAACGCCCGCGTGTGGATTCCGCCACTTGCTCCACACCAATTCTTCCAGGAAATGACTGAGAACGCGGATTCAACCTCCAAGCCTGCAGATCCAACAATTCGTCAGGAGACGAATTTTTAAAAGCGGAGGAGAGTTGATGCAGCGTGAAATCAAAATATAGGGCTGCATTTATTAATTATGTCGTCGCAATTTTTTTTGTCGTCGCGTTTTTTTAATTTAAATAAAGAGATCGCGTGTGATCTCAATTAGCTTTATTTTGAATTTCAAATTAGGTAGTTAGCCGGTTAACTAGTTAGAGTCTATTTAGGATAATTAGTTGTTTTACTATTTTTGTAATCTCATCCCTCCTATATAAAGGGATGAGGGTCAATTGTTTTAGTCAGTTCAGTGATTATGAAAAATTGAGATCTTTATCTCTATCTTCGCCTCTTTCTTTCTCCCCACGCGTGATCTGCACGTTCTTCCCCCCTAATCCCTCGTGTTCCCGACGAGCGTTCTCCTCTCAACCCTTCCTTTTCTCCACAAAATCCACCGTTCAAATTATTTTAATTTTCGTCGACGCGCCAAATTTCAATCCGCATCACATTGCAATCATGCCATTGGAAAAATGTGAATCATATTCACATCCCAAAATAAAATGTAAATTACATTTTCAATTAATCATCCAATACGAATTCAATTCACATAAATAATTAATTAACAAATATAAATCACAATATGCTCTTTCTAATATATTATAAATTACATTTATAATATACCCGTTTAATATGGATAGTGCGATCCACATTATTCATATCCATGATAATTAAATCACATTTAATCATCTTGGATCTCTTTTCTCATGTGCCCAAATAACATGAATTACATTCACATCTTTGAATCTTATTTAATTATCTTAGATAACTCTCCTTATAATATGAATCAAATTCATATTATTTATGATAATTAAAACACATTTAGTTACCTATTTTATCAATGCTCGGATACATATATCAACAATGAAATTATCCATGAACTATTTCATGGATAATGCGCTTTCTCCGCGGATACTTGGAGATAAGGACTGGGCGATTGTATTGTTCCACATATAGCGACTTGGATGTTGAGATCGCATCTTAAATCCAGATCTTGCGGACCTCCCATAGATGCTTGATTAAAGCAAGATCACAAATCTAATCTTCTCATTACATCTGAACCACATTCAGATCAATGTCCAATAGTTGGACCAAGATCAAATCACTTCTCTATGAAAGGAGTCACTAAAATCCAGACTTGTTTCATCACTCCCTCGGAATGGAAGCATCATGGTTATACAATCATTTATGATCACACCACTCTCAGGCATTCCTAATACCTGTACATCCTGCATACAGGAAGACCCTGAATAAACCCAAAGTTTTAGATCTCTTTTGGACTGTCTCCTTCAGGGTTTTATCATTAAGTTTCTCATTTGATCATTGGGAGTCGGTATCGATCATATACTTTCCAAAAGCATATATCATACTTAGGTGTTGATCATATATTTTCCAAAAGCTTATATCAAACCTTAAAAATTCAGTCAAGCTTCCAAAGCGAGATGACCGTACACGGAATTTGATTCTTCCCAATATCTCATGAGTGAGCTCAAATCTTCTAGTTTAGCAATGAACTTGCATGACATCTTTGAGAGATCGTATTACTCATATGCCTTTGCATGTACACCAGCGTTCTGGTGTATAGACCTTGCCACCTTGGTTAGGTCATCAACCTATGGGGTTGCCAAATGTACATACTCAGACATATAGTAATACATCTGTCTCCGGTCAGAGGATGCGTGCCTTTATCGTGACAGCATACGATATAGGACTTTGGTTATCTCGATCTCGTTAAGTCATCTCTTTGACCTAACTTATCTAACACCTCCGAATCTCTATTCCTATGCGGAAGACATGCATCAAGAGGTCGGTCAGATATCCGCCTAATGTGGAAGGATTGCCATCTCCTACTTAAGCTGGAGATCATCTCTTAACTATCATTTGACGGTGCTTGATGATTCGTCAATCTAACTCTTTAGATATTTGTAGAGATATATGTTATGCTATGCCGCTGTTCTATTATTTTGTACAGTTTCTTATTTTCTTTCTACTTGTGGACTCTTTATGTAATTTACCCATAGGCATCTCTCCTATATAAGAGAGCCTAGGGTTTGTGGAATAAACTACTAATCATTTTCTTCCATCATGGTATTAGAGCGACGGTCCTAGATCGGAGCTCGAATACCTAACCCTAATCCTATCCGCACCCGCCGACCCTTCTCTCTGTCTCTCTCTCTCTCGGCTTCCGTTGCCGGCGCCGCCTCCCTTGCGCGCCGCATGCTGTCCACGCGTCGCTCGCGCGCCGCCTGATCGCCACCCGAGCGCTGCTTGCACTTCACCCGTGCTCTGCCTGAGCGTCGCCCGCGTGCTGCTCGCATATCGCCCACGCTCCGACTGAGTGCCGCCCGCGCGTCGCCTCCGTCTCTCCAGCACGCCGGCGGTGAGGCTGTGTGCACCACCCCGTGTGCGAGTGCATGCCTAAGCCTCGCGAGCCCATGCGTCTTCACACAGGCTTTTGTGTGCACATCTTCTTCCTCGACTAGCCCTATCACATGCTGAGGTTGGGTGCATGAGTCTACACATGCAATCCAATCTCTTTATGTTGGTGTAGACACAATCCAGTCAAGTATTCAGTCTTAGTCTTCTCAAGCCGATATGTCAGAGAACAAGGTGGATATTCCCTCCACAGGCGCCTTCAGAGGTCCAACGCCCATAGTCAAGATGGATGGGTCGAATTATGAATTGTGGGCTATGCAATTCTTGAGTATGATGAAGTCTACTGGTGAGAAACACATTCTTACCGAGGAAGAACTGACTGAGAAGGCTGGGGTTAATGCCTCATGGGAGGCGGACGATGCATATGCCAAAGTATGGCTCTCAGGTACATTGGCAATAGAGATTGCCAACGATATACTCCATCAGCCCACAACCAAAGCAATGCGGGATATTCTTGCTGCAACGTATTCACAAGCTAAGAACCGAAGGTTTTACAACTCTAACATGATATCTTCACCATCAAATAGAATAGTCGTCCAATACACTCTTTATATACATCTCTCAGTGGGATGTTTGAGAAGCTGTATAGCTTTATGCCTCTCACGTCTACTCCAGAGCAGCAGAAGACCTATAGGAACGCCACCATGGTTGGCGTTTTCTTGGCAGCACTTGATCCAGAATACGAGGCGACATAGTCTCAGATACTGGCAGACTCCACCATTCCTCCTATGGAGGAAGCTTTTCGTAGACTCAGTTGTATAACTGTCCCATCCTCTACTACAAATCAGATACCCTCAGCAATGGTTGCATCCCGAAGTCGTGGTGGTTCCTCTTCATTCCGTGGACGTGGACCTCGAGGAAGGGGAGGTCGTGTTCGCCAACCATGTACTTTCTGTCATCGCCCTGGACATACTGAGGATACATGCTACTCCAAGCATGGATTCCCGGCTTCTGCACGGGTAGCTGAACAGATTGAGCCTCCTGTTGCGTCTTCCTTGGACCAACGCTTTGATTATCTCGTAGCTCGTTTGAGCCTTTGAGGGATATTATACCTCCATCTGGTCCTGTGATGTCTTCACCAGTTTCTGAGAGTCATCCAGATGTTGCGGCCTCTGCTCCTCTAGTATCTCAGGTTATATTTATGCCCTCACTAGCAGTAGTGGATCGGATACTATGGAGTGGATTATGGATTCTGGTGCTACACATGATCTGTGTGGAGACCGGGGTCAACTTCGGCTTACAGACAAGTTTCTCCTGGACGCACTGCGGTTATTGCAGATGGAACACACTCCTCGATTACCAGTCAGGGGGAGATTAGCCTGACACCTTCTATGCATCTAAAGAATGTGTTGCATGCGCCTGATTTTTCTATGAATTTATTGTCCATGTGAACCTCCGGGATCCGGGTGCCCGTTTACGACACATTCACATTTCCACATTCATTAATATTGCATTAAGTAACTGAAAGTCCGGGAAAATTTTTCGCAATGAATATATTTGCAAGTGACATTCGACATTCACATTCACAACCACAAGATAATAAAGATAAATGTCACCAAGAATTTATTTCATTAACTTTCATTTCATTTTCAACCTGTACAATGTCTGAAAGTATATACAGCATATCCCAAAATCTGACTGAAGAGAAAAGAAGCATATAACATTAACAACCGAACAAAAACTGAGACAAAAAGAATAACATACCGTCTAGTATAGACCTTGTCTTCTGGAACCCTGTATAGCTACTGAACAATAGACTCCTTTCCTGCCATGCGTGCAAGGAAGAAAAGGAGTCACAAACGTGAATACAAACCCGTAGTTTAAAATAAATAACAAGTAATTTAATGTGCAAAAGAGAGCAAGTAGAAAGGTGGAATAAGCACTATTTACATCTACTTGCATAAAAAAGGTTTTCAACTGTTTGGTACTAAGTTCATTTGTTCTCCCCTTTTTCCCATTCATCCCATATATATATATATTTATATAAAGTTTAGATGACAAACCCTAACATATAATGATTTCCTGTGTTTTAAGATCATGATTTTGGGTCTTGGAGATCATGTTGCAGAACTTGATGGCACATGTAAATGCCACTTTCTTGTCATTGAGATCATGTCATGGTTTCCGATGATGGACTGATATAATGATGACTGATTTGATCCTTAATTCTATTTACTCCTTTTAAGTTAGTGGATAGTCCGTGGTCTTGGTCTGTGTGTAGCCTCACACTATGACTCTAAGGTATTAAACTACCTTAGGGTTGGGGGCCTCCGTAGGCATGCGGTGTTGTGTAATGCATCCTAACTAAGTTCCCAACACGTCCACTAACTTATAGGGATTTCGAATCAGATTAAAGTCACCTCCAATCAACTCAATTTTAATTGTAATTTCCTCCAAACCTTCACTCTAACTCTCTCAGATGCAACTCTTGATGATTTAGATGTAGATATAGATGTAGATATGGATGATCTGGATGTAGAATCACCAAGTCTGTTTGGCGAAAGAAAACTCAAGCGGTGAAGAAGCCTGCAAATGGCTCTTCCGTCTCGCCCTCTAGTTGGAAGGACGGTCCAATAGAGGGATAGGTCTACTCCCCAACTACGCCACTGAGACGGGTGAGAGGGACTTCCAGGAAAAAGTCACTCTAGAAAAAAACAGCCCGACCGGTAACGGGCAACCGAGCTCGTACGTAAAACTGAAAACCAAGGATCCCCCGCCTGGGTATCCTAAAACAGAGGGTCAGCGGAATGGTCTAAAGTCGGGATCCCAACGAGGCGTAAAAACACTGCGAGCTCGCGTAAAAATCGAAAAGGGACTGGGATCCTATACCCGCGCACTTGGCGGCCGCTGCCCTAACTGGGCTTCCTATTCTCCCGCCCAGTTGAGGGTCACCGCCCCCTCGCACGGTCAGGAGTAAGGTGCTTCTGACCGGCCCTCTTGATTATGAATCATCAATGAGTCTTCGTCATATGGATGCACATGAATTCCCTTTCCTTTCTCACCCTTGGATATATGTATATTCACAGATCTAAGTACTGATCAAGATTTTTTTTTTGCGATTAATTATACGGATTTAGATCACTTGGCCAATGGTCTTACTGATATTGCTTTATGCTTGATCATTATAACTTTAGGTATTTTGATTCTATTTATCATTAACTTTGTATATCTTAATTTCTTGTCAATATAACTCTTGAGTTTGTAATAATATCAACTTAAGTGTGGCTTGAGTAGATCTGGTTGATTTTCAGTCTCAATGATCTTTTGATTTTAAGAATAATCATAATGTGGAGTGTATTACATCATCTTAGATAACATGTCCTTCTTAAGTACATCAATACAGAAAACGCCAAGTCTGTCAGTAATAACTATATTGTACTTTTTCTTTGTCTGAATAGCACAATATCCTTAGGTAGATATCAAGGTCAGGTAGATATCAAGGTCAGGTAGATATTATAGTATCGTAGGATCTTGGCTTATGAAAATTTTCATTTTAACCCATTTATGTCGGTTGTTTGGGTGACTCAACATATTCGCAACTTCTGGTCTAAGAATATCAGCTATATGGAATTCAATACATAGATCATGGTGGACTCCAAACTGTGAGATCTTTAGTTAAAATGGAGTTTATACTCTATGTACTTTATTAATGCTTAGAGTTATATAGCCCTTGATCGAACATGGATTTTGGTTCTACCTACTTAATTCTATGAAAGATCAAATTTACTTTTGCTAGAAACACAATCAGATTTAATCTTAAAGGTAGTTGGTTCTGGCTTTGTAAAATACATGAATTAGATTTAGTTACAGGTGAATCAGGTTTAGTTGGAATGAATTTCTAAAATTATTTAGCAACATATCATACAGTATCATATTCAAAGACAGTAATACTCTTTTTTTTTATATACTACAAATTTACCGCAGATTGATGCAATCCTCCAACTCTAAACTAATCCTTGATCTACTTTAGAGATAACTCTGAAAATTTAACTACATGTTTTGTCCTTGATTTTGAATGGAAGCAACTGCGGCTTCTTCACTTCTACAGCCTTATACATTTATATTAAAAATAACTTGATAGGTATAAATATCATATAGCATTAATCCTTGTTAAACTGCATGAGGATGATGATACTATAATATGAATTATTATATTATTTGATTGTACCTGAATGATAGTAGCAAGGAAAAATTTAAAGCCAAAAAAATAACAGAACTATATGCATGTTTTCAAACTGTTTCCAGGATTTGAATATGTGTTAATTTGAATGCCCTACGAACTGGTAAACACAAATAATGATAGATTGCTACTGTTATATCAAAAGGAAGAGGAGTCAGCACATGATAAGGAAATTTGTCAAAAAGAGATGTATGATAATATTTTTATTTAGAAGAGAAATTTTGCAATTATATACTATGATGATTAACAAGTAGATTTACTATTAACAGGAGTCAAAATGCTTCAGCCCTTCAACAAATTTCCACCATATAAAAAAAAAACTAAGAGATCAAAAGAGATATGAAAAGTCATGCATGGCAGCAAAGGATAGGATTTGAGGGTTGTACCTTGGAATTTTTCTCAAATTTGAAAAGGATGAGAAATTAGAAGGCATGCAACAGCCTTAAATACTTGTAAGAGGACAGCAACCCCATGGACAGTGGTTATGAAGCTTCAACACCTCAAACCTCATAGCTATTTGTTCTTGAAGTGTATAGTAGAGGAAAAGAGAAGCTGTAGCAAAAATCTCAGAATTTGGAAAAAAGAAAAAAATCAGCAAGAACAATTGTTGAATGAAGCAGCCCCCAAGTACATGGAGTTGCAAATTTAGAATAAAGATGGAGCTGAAGTATCTTACTTGGCTGGAATTTCCCAGAAGTTGCTGGGCAGAAGTGGAACAAAATTCACAAGGGCAACAGCTCTTCGTTGGGGGAAGAAAGTGGAATATGGAAGAGGCATTGGTAGTATTTAAAGGGGCTTAGTTTGATAGAATTTAGGGAGAGTGTGGTCTCGAGAGTTGACAAGTGCATACATATAATGAGCCAAGTGGAAGTGAATTGAGGGCCACATGGAATAGAATTGGAGTAGCTGTTCACTTAATTTTTTTTTATATCCAACCTGCTACTACCGTTGCCGAACTAATTAAATTGTATTCTTATTATTATTTTAAAAACAGAAGACTGTGTATAAACTAATTTAATTTTATAAATAAATATATATATATATATATATATATTTTCAAACTTTCTTTACTAAAAGAAACTTAAAGTTGACCGTATTTATGCCTCGGGTGTCGGATTTCGACACACAATATCTCGATTTGATCGTCTCGGGACGACGATCAATTTGAGTATAATGTTGATATATTTCCGATCGGGTTTTGAATACCCAAAATTTTCGGATACGGTTTTTGTTTAAGATTAAATTTTGTGATTTAATAATATCAAACGACCTCCGATTGACGAACGGTCAATTCCGTTGGTCTTGTATCGTCGAATCGGATCTAATGACGATCTCGGTTCGTTTTGCAAATTTCCGAATTTACGTCGCGGCTTTTTCGCGGCGCACATTACGAAGTGACCGATTTTTGATCGATTTCACCCGAACGACTTTTGATTCATGATTAATTGGTCGTTTTAGGTTGTTTAGTATTGACCGACAATGTTTTTGGGTTCATTAGACCCAAAATCGGACGAGTTCGGGTTTACGTGAATTCCCGGATGTTACAATTATAAAAACCTCAAAGGGAGTCTCGTCTTCGAGACTCGAGTCAAGGTTAATAGGTATCTTGTTTGGATTTAATATGATCATAAAAACCTCAAAGGGTTTTGAACCCATAAAAACCTCAAAGGGAAAACAAGCCATATATTAATCATGTATTTAATTATAAAAGCTTGTTTTGATGCTTACATCAGAAAAGCTGCGGGTATCGTGCCCGTATGTCGGCTTCGGTCTCCCACGTCACCTCTTTGACGCCGTGTCGGTGCCACAAAACCTTGACCAATGAAATCTCCTTGTTGCGAAGCTTCTTCTCAGCGCGGTCAAGTATCTGGACTGGTTTCTCCTCATAGGTCAGATCCGGTTCTACATCAAGATTCTCATAACTGATGATGTGCCGAGGGTCGTGGATATATTTCCTCAGATTGGATATGTGGAAAACATCATGAATAGCTGAAAGATGTGGAGGAAGGGCTACTCGATAAGCAACCTTCCCCACTCGAGCAAGAATCTCGAACGGTCCAACATATCGTGGCGCCAACTTGCCACGGACACCTTATCTCTGCACTCCCTTCATGGGAGATACCCGCAAAAATACCCAATCTCCAACCTATAATTTATAGGAATGTCATTAGTATGAGATTAAGTTGAACACATATATATCATAATTGAGTGGATGAGGAGAAAATAATTAGATTACCTGAAACTCTAAGTCTCTCCTCCGACGGTCTGCATAACTCTTCTGGCGACTTTGTACCGTCAGAAGCCTCCGTCTCACAAGATCAACAGCTCTCGCAGTCTCCTCCAGGAGATCTACGGAATAGAGAGCATGATCACCTACCTTACGCCAACTGAGAGGTGTGAGGCATCTCCGCCCGTATAGAGCTTCGAATGGTGCCATGCCAATACTGGAGTGATAGCTGTTGTTGTACGTGAACTCCACAAACGACAGATGGTCCTTCCAAGACCCTTTCCACTCCAAAGTGCATGCGCGAAGTAGATCCTCAAGCGTCTGAATGGTGCGCTCACTCTGCCCGTCTGTCTGTGGATGATAAGCATAACTCATCTTCAGCTCTGTCTGTAGTGCTGACATGAACTGATGCCAATAGCGAGATGTAAATCTCGAATCCCTTTCAGACACCACTTCTCGTGGTATACCATGCAGCCTGATAATGTTCTGCACATAGAGCTTAGCCAATCTGGATGGAGTGTAAGTCGTGTTGACAGGTCTAAAATGGGCTGATTTGGTCAACCTATCAACAACGACCCAAATGGAATCATGGCCACCCGGTGTCTTCGGCAATCCTGTGACAAAATCCATAGAAATGCTCTCCCACTTCCACTCGGGAATGGGGAGAGACTGCAGTAATCCTGGTGGTCTCCTGTGCTCGGCCTTGACCATCTGACAGGTCATGCATCTGCTAACATGTAGCGCCACATCGCGCTTCATCCCATCCCACCAGAAATGTCGACGCAGGTCACGGTACATCTTTGTGCTACCTGGATGGATAGATAAATCGTGAACTGTGTGCCTCGTCCAAAATGTCTCTGCGAAGCTGCTCGTCATTGGGTACAACGACCCGTCCTGCCTTCCATAAAATAGACTCCATCACAACAAAGTCGTCAAATTCGTCCTTGACGGCGCGCATGTATCTATCTCGGATCCAAGGATCTGTCTTCTGTCCATCTACAATACGATCTCAAAGACTGCTGTATCGTGGACGCACGGCGGTAGAAATGGATGCGCTCTCCTGAGGATGCCAATCGGTCAAAGCAGCAAGCGTATCCCATGTATATAGCCAGTTCGCCGTACCATCAGCATGTGCTCTCCTGCTAAGTGCATCAGCCACCACGTTTCCCTTACCGGGATGGTAAGAGATCGTGCAATCATAATCCTTCAGCAGCTCGAGCCATCTGCGTTGTCTCATGTTCAACTCCTTCTGATCAAAGATGTACTTTAGGCTCTTGTGATCTGTGAAAATCTCGAAGTTCACCCCATATAGATAGTGGCGCCAGATCTTCAAGGCGAAGACAACTGCCGCCAACTCCAAGTCATGTGTGGGGTAGTTCCGCTCGTGCGGTTTCAACTGTCGTAATGCGTAAGCAATCACCTGTCCTTTCTGCATCAACACTGCTCCCAGACCTTCTCCAGATGCATCTGCGCATAATCCTGAGTGCCTAAAGGAAGAGCAAGAATAGGCATTGTAGTCAATCTCACCTTCAGTGTCTGCAAGGTCTGCTCACATGAATCGTCCCAAATGAATGGAACTCCCTTCTGCGTCAGTCGTGTCAGAGGGCGAACAATGCGTGAAAATCCGCTGACAAAGCGTCTGTAATAGCCCGCTAATCCGAGGAAGCTCCGAATCTGAGTAACTGTCTTGGGCTGCTCCCAAGACATAACTGCATCTATCTTCGCTGGATCAACTGCAATGCCTGCTCCAGAAATGATATGCCCGAGAAATGAGACCTGAGATAACCAGAACTCACACTTGCTCAACTTAGCATATAGCTTGTGCTCTCGCAATGTGTCCAAAACAATCCGTAGATCATTCGCATGATCCCATTCATTCCGTGAATAGATGAGCACATCATCGATGAACACTACTACAAACTTGTCCAAGTATGGACGGAAGATACGGTTCATCATATCCATGAAAGCCGCATGTGCATTGGTGAGACCAAACGGCATCACTACAAACTCGTAGTGTCCATAGCGAGTCCTGAAGGCTGTCTTTGGAATATCTGACTCGCGAATCCTCAGCTGATGCTTCGAGAAAACCGAAGATCCTTGGAGCTGGTCAAACAAATCATCGATACGTGGCAAGGGATAACGGTTCTTCACCGTTCTCTTGTTCAGCTGCCTGTAATCGATGCATAGTCTCATGGATCCATCCTTCTTCTTGACAAATAGAACCAGAGCACCCCAAGGTGAAGTGCTCGGCCTCACGAATCTTATATCAAGTAACTCCTGCAACTGCACCTTCAGCTCCCTTACTCGGCTGGTGCCATGCGATAAGGTGCCATAGAGATCGGTTGTGTTTCTGGCAACAATGTGATCTCGAACTCGATCTCTCTCTCAGGAGGTAGTCCTGGTAGCTCATCAGGAAAGACATCTGGATATTCTGATACTACTCGGATGTCCTGAGTCATCGGCTTCTGATCGGATATTTCCCGAACAAATGCAAGGTATGAATCACAACTCTGGTCAACAAGTCGCTGGGCTCGCAATACTGAAATGTACTCCATGGTGGAGTCATGTGTAGTACCCTCAAAAGTGAACTCAGGTAGATCTGGAATCCTGAAGACAACCGTCTTCCTAAAACAATCAACAAGTGCATGATGAGCGGATAGCCAATCCATGCCTAAAATCAAGTCGAACTCATCAAGCTACAGAAGTGGACAATCTGTGATCATCTCGTGTCTACTAATCAGTACGGGCAATTGCCTGACTATCAGGGAAATGATAGACAACTGGCCACCTGGCCCTTGTATGTGATATGTGGAAGAGAGAGTCTCCGAGACTCTACCTAACGAAGTAAGTAACCTCGAAGTAAGACACTGATCGGTAATGTTCCCATTCGTGACATCGGTAACATCTGATTGGTCAAGTAGATGGAGTGATCGTGTCTGCTCGCTGCGACCCAGATGGTCGAGCGGAATCTGTGCCATGTCCGACAAGTACTTTTCCTAATGTAGTCGATAGAGATGAGCGAGCACTACCCGAAAATGCTTTTTCTCTTCTTGGGATATACTATGGAAATTAATGAAATTGGTGACATTTGTGGTTATTTAATTCGAATGTCATATTTCCCTTCTCGGACTCACGACAAGTCAGAAGACTGTCGCTATCCGAGAACTTAATACGATCGAAATTGAAATACTGCGAATGTGCGTATTGGGGTACCACTGCTCTGCTACCAAACTGTGAACCCCCGGGATCCGGGTGCCCGTTTACGACACATTCACATTTCCACATTCATTAATATTGCATTAAGTAACTGAAAGTCCGGGAAAATTTTTCGCAATGAATATATTTGCAAGTGACATTCGACATTCACATTCACAACCACAAGATAATAAAGATAAATGTCACCAAGAATTTATTTCATTAACTTTCATTTCATTTTCAACCTGTACAATGTCTGAAAGTATATACAGTATATCCCAAAATCTGACTGAAGAGAAAAGAAGCATATAACATTAACAACCGAACAAAAACTGAGACAAAAAGAATAACATACCGTCTAGTATAGACCTTGTCTTCTGGAACCCTGTATAGCTACTGAACAATAGACTCCTTTCCTGCCATGCGTGCAAGGAAGAAAAGGAGTCACAAACGTGAATACAAACCCGTAGTTTAAAATAAATAACAAGTAATTTAATGTGCAAAAGAGAGCAAGTAGAAAGGTGGAATAAGCACTATTTACATCTACTTGCATAAAAAAGGTTTTCAACTGTTTGGTACTAAGTTCATTTGTTCTCCCCTTTTTCCCATTCATCCCATATATATATATATTTATATAAAGTTTAGATGACAAACCCTAACATATAATGATTTCCTGTGTTTTAAGATCATGATTTTGGGTCTTGGAGATCATGTTGCAGAACTTGATGGCACATGTAAATGCCACTTTCTTGTCATTGAGATCATGTCATGGTTTCCGATGATGGACTGATATAATGATGACTGATTTGATCCTTAATTCTATTTACTCCTTTTAAGTTAGTGGATAGTCCGTGGTCTTGGTCTGTGTGTAGCCTCACACTATGACTCTAAGGTATTAAACTACCTTAGGGTTGGGGGCCTCTGTAGGCATGCGGTGTTGTGTAATGCATCCTAACTAAGTTTCCAACACGTCCACTAACTTATAGGGATTTCGAATCAGATTAAAGTCACCTCCAATCAACTCAATTTTAATTGTAATTTCCTCCAAACCTTCACTCTAACTCTCTCAGATGCAACTCTTGATGATTTAGATGTAGATATAGATGTAGATATGGATGATCTGGATGTAGAATCACCAAGTCTGTTTGGCGAAAGAAAACTCAAGCGGTGAAGAAGCCTGCAAATGGCTCTTCCGTCTCGCCCTCTAGTTGGAAGGACGGTCCAATAGAGGGATAGGTCTACTCCCCAACTACGCCACTGAGACGGGTGAGAGGGACTTCCCGGAAAAAGTCACTCTAGAAAAAAACAGTCCGACCGGTAACGGGCAACCGAGCTCGTACGTAAAACTGAAAACCAAGGATCCCCCGCCTGGGTATCCTAAAACAGAGGGTCAGCGGAATGGTCTAAAGTCGGGATCCCAACGAGGCGTAAAAACACTGCGAGCTCGCGTAAAAATCGAAAAGGGACTGGGATCCTAGACCCGTGCACTTGGCGGCCGCTGCCCTAACTGGGCTTCCTATTCTCCCGCCCAGTTGAGGGTCACCGCCCCCTCGCACGGTCAGGAGTAAGGTGCTTCTGACCGGCCCTCTTGATTATGAATCATCAATGAGTCTTCGTCATATGGATGCACATGAATTCCCTTTCCTTTCTCACCCTTGGATATATGTATATTCACAGATCTAAGTACTGATCAAGATTTTTTTTTGTGATTAATTATACGGATTTAGATCACTTGGCCAATGGTCTTACTGATATTGCTTTATGCTTGATCATTATAACTATAGGTATTTTGATTCTATTTATCATTAACTTTGTATATCTTAATTTCTTGTCAATATAACTCTTGAGTTTGTAATAATATCAACTTAAGTGTGGCTTGAGTAGATCTGGTTGATTTTCAGTCTCAATGATCTTTTGATTTTAAGAATAATCATAATGTGGAGTGTATTACATCATCTTAGATAACATGCCCTTCTTAAGTACATCAATACAGAAAACGCCAAGTCTGTCAGTAATAACTATATTGTACTTGTTCTTTGTCTGAATAGCACAATATCCTTAGGTAGATATCAAGGTCAGGTAGATATTATAGTATCGTAGGATCTTGGCTTATGAAAATTTTCATTCTAACCCATTTATGTCGGTTGTTTGGGTGACTCAACATATTCGCAACTTCTGGTCTAAGAATATCAGCTATATGGAATTCAATACATAGATCATGGTGGACTCCAAACTGTGAGATCTTTAGTTAAAATGGAGTTTATACTCTATGTACTTTATTAATGCTTAGAGTTATATAGCCCTTGATCGAACATGGATTTTGGTTCTACCTACTTAATTCTATGAAAGATCAAATTTACTTTTGCTAGAAACGCAATCAGATTTAATCTTAAAGGTAGTTGGTTCTGGCTTTGTAAAATACATGAATTAGATTTAGTTACAGGTGAATCAGGTTTAGTTGGAACTTGGAATGAATTTCTAAAATTATTTAGCAACATATCATACAGTATCATGTTCAAAGACAGTAATACTCTTTTTTTTATATACTACAAATTTACCGCAGATTGATGCAATCCTCCAACTCTAAACTAATCCTTGATCTACTTTAGAGATAACTCTGAAAATTTAACTACATGTTTTGTCCTTGATTTTGAATGGAAGCAACTGCGGCTTCTTCACTTCCACAGCCTTATACATTTATATTAAAAATAACATGATAGGTATAAATATCATATAGCATTAATCCTTGTTAAACTGCATGAGGATGATGATACTGTAACATGAATTATTATATTATTTGATTGTACCTGAATGGTAGTAGCAAGGAAAAATTTAAAGCCAAAAAAATAACAGAACTATATGCATGTTTTCAAACTGTTTCCAGGATTTGAATAGGTGTTAATTTGAATGTCCTACGAACTGGTAAACACAAATAATGATAGATTGCTACTGTTATATCAAAAGGAAGAGGAGTCAGCACATGATAAGGAAATTTGTCAAAAAGAGATGTATGATAATATTTTTATTTAGAAGAGAAATTTTGCAATTATATACTATGATGATTAACAAGTAGATTTACTATTAACAGGAGTCAAAATGCTTCAGCCCTTCAACAAATTTCCACCATATAAAAAAAACTAAGAGATCAAAAGAGATATGAAAAGTCATGCATGGCAGCAAAGGATAGGATTTGAGGGTTGTACCTTGGAATTTTTCTCAAATTTGAAAAGGAAGAGAAATTAGATGGCATGCAACAGCCTTAAATACTTGTAAGAGGACAGCAACCCCATGGACAGTGGTTATGAAGCTTCAACACCTCAAACCTCATAGCTATTTGTTCTTGAAGTGTATAGTAGAGGAAAAGAGAAGCTGTAGCAAAAATCTCAGAATTTGGAAAAAAGAAAAAAATCAGCAAGAACAATTGTTGAATGAAGCAGCCCCCAAGTACATGGAGTTGCAAATTTAGAATAAAGATGGAGCTGAAGTATCTTACTTGGCTGGAATTTCCCAGAAGTTGCTGGGCAGAAGTGGAACAAAATTCACAAGGGCAACAGCTCTTCGTTGGGGGAAGAAAGTGGAATATGGAAGAGGCATTGGTAGTATTTAAAGGGGCTTAGTTTGATAGAATTTAGGGAGAGTGTGGTCTCGAGAGTTGACAAGTGCATACATATAATGAGCCAAGTGGAAGTGAATTGAGGGCCACATGGAATAGAATTGGAGTAGCTGTTCACTTAATTTTTTTTTATATCCAACCTGCTACTACCGTTGCCGAACTAATTAAATTGTATTCTTATTATTATTTTAAAAACAGAAGACTGTGTATAAACTAATTTAATTTTATATATATATATATATATATATATATATATTTTCAAACTTTCTTTACTAAAAGAAACTTAAAGTTGACCGTATTTATGCCTCGGGTGTCGGATTTCGACACACAATATCTCGATTTGATCGTCTCGGGACGACGATCAATTTGAGTATAATGTTGATATATTTCCGATCGGGTTTTGAATACCCAAAATTTTCGGATACGGTTTTTGTTTAAGATTAAATTTTGTGATTTAATAATATCAAACGACCTCCGATTGACGAACGGTCGATTCCGTTGGTCTTGTATCGTCGAATCGGATCTAATGACGGTCTCGGTTCGTTTTGCAAATTTCCGAATTTACGTCGCGGCTTTTTCGCGGCGCACATTACGAAGTGACCGATTTTTGATCGATTTCACCCGAACGACTTTTGATTCATGATTAATTGGTCGTTTTAGGTTGTTTAGTATTGACCGACAATGTTTTTGGGTTCATTAGACCCAAAATCGGACGAGTTCGGGTTTACGTGAATTCCCGGATGTTACAGTCCATTAGCCAGATTACGAAGGATTTACATTGTCGAGCCGCTTTTGATCCATCTTCTCCTATTTTTAAGGACATCCTTACGGGCAACGTGATTGGTCATGCGGTGAGCAGGGGGGTCTCTATTGCTTTGTTCGGCCTCCATATGCCCGAATCTCCTCTCTACCTGCTGGACCTGTTTCTCCATTTTTGTGGCACCTGAGCTTTGGTCATCTCCCGTTTCAGAAGTTATGTCGTGTTCTTCCCCATGTTTCAACCTTTCAATGTGAGGCTTGTCAGTTGGGAAAGCATATCGGTCTACCTTTCCCAATCGTCAGAGTCGGAGTAGTACCTCCAATTTTGAGTTGTTTCATGTAGACATTTAGGGTCCAAGTCGTATTCTTGATCATCAGGGATACAAGTTTTATCTTGTCGTTGTTGATGACTTTTCTCGCTTGTCTTAGGTATTTTTATTAAAGAATAAATCTGAAGCTTTAAATGTTATCAAAAATTTCATAAATGAAGTTCAGAATGTCTTTTCTGCTCATGTGGAAATTGTGAGGACTGACAATGCCTTGGAATTTTATACCAACTCTCTTTCTAGTTATTTTTCTACCAAGAAATTATCCACCAAACAACCTGTACCTATACTTCTCAACAGAATGGGGTTGCAGAGAGAAAGCATCGTCATTTGCTTGATGTCACTAGGACACTTCTAATACAGAGTCGTGCTCCTTATTCCTTCTGGGGTGATGCTGTTCCTACGGCATGCTATATTATCAATCACATGCCATCGTCTGTCTCTGGTGAGAAAATTCCTTTTTCTGTGGCTTTTCCTAAAAAGGAATTGTTCTCACTTATCCCTCGAGTGTTAAGCTCAGTTTCCTTTGTCCACCAGCTATCTCCAGGTATTGACAAGCTCTCTCCTAAAGCTGTCAAATGTGTTTTTGTCGGTACTCCAGGACACAAAAAAAGTACAGGTGTTATGATCCAATGCGCATGAAATATTATGTTAGTGCTGATGTTACATTTTTTGAGTCTGTTATGCACTTCTCTCCTTCAGGTGATAAGTTGATGTCATCTGAAACTGATGACTCCATATACATGCCACCTCCTCCACCATCACCACAACTATCTTTGGCACCAACACCACCTCCACCACCACCACCTCTACCTGCACATGCCTCCCTTCCTACTACAGCTCCTGTTCCACCTTTGCCTCTCCATTATACTCGTCGGCCTGCATCTGCTCATGGTCATTGCTCATCATCTTGCTCGCATAAGGTATGTTCTGAGAATATTATTTCTAATGATGGATCAATGGTTTACCTGAGCAGGCTTCGTTACATGAGACAGATGAGGAGGCTATTGATTTAGATCTACCTATTGCGCTTCAGAAACAGAAGTGAAGCTATGCGTCATATCCTATCTCATCTGTGGTTTCTTTTGATCGTCTGCATGGTGAATTTAGGAGCTTTGCTATTGCCCTATCTGTTGTGGACATTCCACGGAATTACAAGGAGGCTTTGCAAGACGGTAGATGGCAATTAGCTATGGAGGAAGAAATGGCGGCTCTTCAGTCGAGAGGCACCTGGAGTCTTGTTCCTACTCCTACGGGCGTGTATACGGTTGGTTGTAAATGGGTGTTCACAGTCAAGCAAAATGCAGATGGCAGGTTTGATAGATACAAGGCACACCTAGTTGCAAGATGATTTACACAGACATATGGGGTGGATTATCTTGACACATTCTCACTTGTTGCTCTTCATTCCACCTTACAGATTCTTCTATCTATTGCTGTTATTCGAGATTGGCCACTATTCCAGTTAGATGTCAAGAATGCTTCCTGTATGGTGATCTTCAAGAGGAAGTCTACATGCAACAACCACCTGGTTTTTGCTGTTGAGGGGGAGTATTCACAGGTGTGTAGACTTCATAAGGCGATTTATGGCCTTAAGCAGAATCCCAGAGCTTGGTTCCGAAAGCTTTCAGACCTGTTTGAAAAGCAGGGGTATAACCGTTCCAATGCAGATCATTCCCTCTTTATACAGAAAACATCTTCAGGTATGTTTGCAATTATGGCATATGTTGATAATATTCTTATTACAGGAGATGATATACAAGGAATCAAGAAGGCAAAAGAAATTTTGGGTCGTAAGTTTGTCACCAAGGACCTGGGAGTCCTTAGATATTTTTTGGGATTGGAATTTTTCAGGAACCAATAAGGACTTGTGATGACTCAAAGGAAATATGTCACTGACTTGCTGAATGAAACATGAATGCTTGGATGTCGGCCTGCCACTACACCTATGGATCCAAGCATGAAACAATATGATGATGATACTGACGAGGAGGCTGCTATATTTATTGCAAATAATCAAGCATTTCATGAACGAACAAAGCACATTGAGGTTGATTCTCACTTTATACGAGATATGATTCAGAAGGGTTTTATCTCCACATCTCACGTCAGCTCAGGGGACCAGACCACAGATATTTTCACCAAGGCCCTACTTAGAGGACTATTCCAGAAGTGCTCGTCCAAGCTGAGCATGATCGACATCTATGCTCCATCTTGAGGGGTAGTGTAGAGATATATGTTATGCTATGCCGCTGTTCTATTATTTTGTACCGTTTCTTATTTTTTTCTACTTGTGGACTCTTTATGTAATTTACCCATAGACACCTCTCCTATATAAGAGAGCCTAGGATTTGTGAAATAAACTACTGATTATTTTCTTCCAACAATATTCATCCAAGCACCAACCTCTATGATTCATTAATTGAATCAACAACTGTATCATCATCAAGATGGCCATGGTACATAACTCTAATTCTACTAAGGTACCTATTATGCAAATTAGTTATTTGTCATTTCAAATCATGGAATGATATTTGCAATAACAATTATTGCATAATGGCTCGCCGTGGGCTCGCGTGTCCAACAATCTCCCACTAGCCCAAAGAGCCATTAATGGGCTAATCATTTAAACCCGCACTCATGTGACAATCATAGGTTATTTAGGAAAATAGCTAGGTAAGATGATCAATCACTCTGTTCCCAAGAGACTATGCAAGTCCTTTTACGACACTTGCATATCCCCCAGTAACAGTTCTTGCATCCAATGCAAATGTTGTATCTTATGCAACCAATACTCAATCATGTCAGTTATAGTGTCCTTGACACTACAACTCAATAATCATTATAACCAGTATGTAATTTCTATTATCCTTATCACAATACATTTGTTCATGGAGATCTCTATCTCCTAAGGTATCCACAGTTAAGACCTTTTAGATCACTATTACAAATTTTTAATTTCTTGAAGATAAGTGAGATCACTATCTCTAAGTCTTGTCATCTTTGAAGAATTTTTGTTATTATTGCAATAAAGTGTTTTATCACCATAGTAGGATTAGTAACAATTTACTACTCCTACTGCACGTAGACGTCCGACTTTTGTACACATCCGGCATACATCTGGCATCTCATAACTGATGCATAAAAGCAAGCAGTTTTAGCATTCACTTCCTCAACTCTTTGAGGTGCTATCCCTTCAGATAGGTCAGTACCATATCTTAAGGAAAAGAAGCATTTCTTGGAATTTTCCAGAAAATGGAATATGTCCAAGGTGTACCACTAAGCGACGGTTCCAATGCCCTCTTCTCTTTGCTTCCGAACACTTTCAGAACTAAGATCTTTAGAGGTTTCCTTGAGATTATATCTCAAGGTATGGAATAGTCAGTCTATAAAATCACTTATTATTATCCTTATATCATTCCAAATGATTAGGATATCATCTACATTTAGCACGATGAACATAATGGCACTCCCACTAAGCTTCACACGGTTCATCAAGATTCTATCTGAAATCATAACATTTATAATTTCATCAAATACAATGTTCTAACTACAAGAAGCTTATTCGAGTCCACAGATGGAGTTATTCAGCTTGCACAGCTTGCTTTCCTCAACTATGAAGCCCTGGGGCTACTTCATATGAATATACTCGGAGAAGTATTCATAGAAGAATGCAATCTTGACTCACATCTTGAAGATGTCATAGTCAAGTTGTGTAGCTACAGTTAGCAATATTCTGATGGGTTTAAGCATGGTCAATGGAGAGCAAGTCTCATCGCAAGTGATATCTTCTCTTAGTGAGTAGCTCATGTCTATGAGCCATGCTTTGAAGGTCCCTACCTTCTCATCAGGTTACCTCTTTCTCTTGAAGATCCATTTACGCCTTATCGGGTCTTAGCCATATAGATGGATCCTCGAGGGTCCATATATAACATTTGTATATGAAGTGTACTTTAAACTTTATTGCTAACATCCATTTTTCCATGACATGATCTTCAGAAGCTTCATCACATGAAGTTCGATCATTGTCAGATTTCTCTGACACATGGAATCCATCCTCAAACTCATTTAAAGAGGTATTAGTGTTTCATCTTTAATTGTCCTTTTAGTTTCCGATTTCAGAAGACTCATTATCTTCTCAAGACTAAATAAGTTCATTCACTTCATTTTCATCTTGATTCTCAAGAGAGTCATCCTCTAAGTATTACATCCTTAGAGATGAGATCTTTTAAGAATCTGAAGGTCATAAAGTAGGTATCGAATACCATCCTTTATTTTCCTAACGAAGTGGCATTCTCTTGTGCTAGATTCCAACTTACTTGCAACCATGACAAAGTTATGGACCAAGCAACCTTAAATCCTCAAGTGTCCAACACTAGGATAGGTTCCAAACCATAGCTTATGAGGATGCAGATTTAGATATGCATGGAATCTTATTAAGGATATATATTGTAGTCATATATACCTTGGAAACTAAGAGGTATTATGCTAAGATTCATCATTGATCAATCATGTCATACATGATCCAATAGTATCTCCCTACAACTCTATTGAGTTTATTTGTATTTGGAGGATTGAGATAGGAATGATATTCTTCACTCTATATGGTATTCCTTGAATTCATGTAATAGGTACACGATACCTTGATTAGATCAAATTCATTTGATCTTCCTTCAAACTTTGGTTCTAAACCAAATTTTGAATTCTTTGAACATTTCAATGGTTTCTAAGGTGAAGGGAAGAAAACTCATATCCAAATAATCATCAATGGATATCACATATCATTAATGTTTACTTTGATATAGATGATCCACATACATCGACATGTATGGGATCTTGAATACCTCGACATCTTACACCATTCTCAGAGAAGGGTGTATTGGACATTTTACTTTGAATATAACATTCACAAGTATGTAAGATCTTGGATCTTCAGACAATCTAAAGTTCAATATCTTACTAGTCTATTCGTCTCATCAATAGACATATGTCCAAGATTTGATGGCAGATTATTGTCAAATGATCTTCATCCTCCTATTAGTCTTAAAAGGTGTAATTTTCAGTATTAGAACTGTTAATGAACCATTCAAATTCTAATTTAGTTGAGTGCTCCAGATGTCAAATTACTATCTGAAATATATCCATCATTAATCTTTATGACTGGTCTATTCTAGAATTCATGTTTATTTCCAACATTTAGAAATAAACAATGAATGTATTCTAATATCTGGGTCATAGAGACATTCTCTAAGACTAAGGGCTCTCCACTGAAAATATGAAGTCTATCTATGCAATAGAGATTGTTGCAACAATTGTACCAATATCCATATGGATGACTATTAAACTTAAGATCAAACTTTTCTAATCTTCTAAAACATATGCAACCAATTGTACATGTCATTAGAAGAATGAGATATAATTATCAGACTTTTAATCTTATCCAATAAGAAAGTAAATTTCAATGATTATATGTAGATGTAGTTATTCCGATGCACTATCTGGGTCCTTCTCTAAGGATCCAAGATAGACTTGATAGCCATACTATCAATACATCAGCTTATTGCAGTATTGGCATTTATCCAACTCTTTGGATGTCATATGCATGGAAACCATAGAAGTACAATCAACTCTTTGACTTTCCTTCTAACTTGGGTCCGACCCATGCTTTCACTGCGCTCCTTTGATCTATAGACAACCATTGCTTAAGACAAAGGTTCTCTTTTATTGAATTCAAAAGATTTTAAATATAAGAGTATCTCAATATTTATATATGCTTCATTCAATTCATACAATGGTTGGAGTTTTCTTGGTTGCGCTTGACCAAGAGTATAAGATGACATACAGGAACTCCACGATGGTTGGAGTTTTCTTAGCTACGCTTGACCCAGAGTATGCGGCAGTTCGAGCACAACTCCTTACCAGAGAGACCATAACTCTCATGGAGGTGGCTTACAATCGTCTCAGCAGGCTTCTTATTCCACATGCTGCCACCACACAACCTTCTTTAGCGATGACTGCTTCTTGCGGTAGAGGAGGTTCTACTCAGTTCAGAGGACGTAGTCCCCATGGCAGAGGTGGTGGACGTCAGCGTGATCTCTGTACCTAATGTTGTCGTACATGACACTCTGAGGACACATGCTATCGGAAGCATGGATACCCCGTATCTGCTCGCATGGCAGAGCATATTGAGCCTTCAGATACTACAACTCCTCATGCAGATCCACGCCTTGATGACACTGTCTCTCGTATACGGGAGATCATGACTCCTGTGGCAGATACTCAAACATTTTGAGTACATCATCTCTTACTGAGCCACCATTCTGCATGATGCAGTGAACCATGTCATTCATGATTAAATGTCGAGAGCACATATGTATACCAGAAACATCTTCTTAGATTTTATAAGGATTATTTGGCAATTATGATCATCATCGACATGTCACTTCCAAAGTATATTCGATGAGAGATCAAGACCATAGAGACATACAAACCCTAGGTTGTTGTCCTATTGTCGATTTAATTGTCATTCCTCATTATTATGAGGAAATTTTTACATTGCAACCACATACAATATATGTCCAACTGCAAGTACAATATCTTGATCATGGATCCAATCCATGATATTTTACTGGTTATTATTGAGTATATTACTGAGCGGGTTTAATGAGGATTATCTGAAATAAGAAATATATATATACATATATTACTTTGATTTTGGAATTTTTATATCAAAGTTGTCTTGCCTTGTCAACACTGAAAGTTCATTCCCATAATCACTTTCAATGTAAGAGATATACTTACCATTATATCTCAAGCAAGATTTGGGATCTCCTTTCTTATCTTTGTCACATCCCAATAATATGAGAACCTGTAACTCGGATAAAAAGAAGGGGAACACATTCCGCCTTGCAAGTTCAACTTGCATTTCCCAATTCGGTTTTTGACACCCGAGTCCACCACCTCTAAGGTGATGTTGACCCGTCATTAATTGAACCAACCGTCAATAGGAATACAACTTGTTATGCGCAATCCAATATCGCTCCAATAATATGAGGAGCCGATATTGGGGTTACTACGCATACGTCCTTACTCTTTTGAGAAGCAAACAGCCTGATCCAAATGTCTTGTATGCAGCAGCTGTCAATTCGGACAGACGTCTCCGACATATATTCTCTGTCGACGGAACCCTTTGCCTTGACGAGATACCATGGATGTCACTTATGTGATCTTCCATATCATGTTTAAATTTTAATTAATTATTATGAATTATATTCACATAATTAATTTTTTCAAGGGAAATAACAACTCTATTCATAATAGAGTGTTTTAATTTCCACGATTTCCTTAATTAATGTGGAACATTATCCTATTGATAATTTCGTATTTAACACTTCAAACAGGGCCGAAAAAATTCAAAAAATAGGGTTGCGAGAATGAAATGCGATAAAAATTTCACAATCCCTAATGAGCTCAAGCATTCCTAAGTATATGGATCGTATCCAAAACTTCCAACCTGGCTCTGATACCACTTGAAGGATACGGAAGAATCCTCAAGCGCATCACAGAAGCGTGAGGATCACATCGTATGCGATCGGGAACAACTAGTTGCACTAGTGCTCGAGGCAACGAAATTTAAAAATTTTTAATGTGATGAAACCACATGATCCAAGAACACTTCTCGGATCGTTCCATCTAAACCACAAATAGGTATTAAGGTTACCTCTTGAAGCGTGGTTGCGATCGAGTCTCTAAACGAAGATACCTGCTGTATCAAATCCGATCCAACAGAGGAGATGCTTGCGAGCGCGTTAATGAGACGTGTGCTCCTCGCAATCCATGTTGATGATCCAAGCTACGAATCTCCTAATCTCGTCACACGAGATCCGACGTCTTCTTCACGAGCATGGTGCACCGAAGGAGATAAAGATCCACAAGCAAATACTCCGGCAGCATACCGACGATGCTGCGGCGATGGCGACTCTCTCAATGGCTCCATGATGGACGGCCACAATGAGAGAGAGGGAGGGAGTCTTGGCGTGTAAAGAGAGAGGGAGAGAGCATTAGGATTTTGAGAGTCCATGGATCTCAATCCATGGACAACACACAATCAATGGATAGGATTGATTTGTATTTCTTTCAATGGTCATGATGTTGTAAAAACACAACAAGAATTGATTTAATTTAAAGTAATATATATATATATATTGATAAATCAATATATTTAATTTTGAAACTAAATCATTTGACTGGTCTTGGAGATAATGAGGAGATTGACTATATCCCCTAAAAAGGGAGGACAACCACTCAATCATCTCATGAGATCTCATTATCTCATGATATTTCCAAGACTTACAACAACATTTGTTGTAAATTATCTCACAAAAATAATTCATAATTATCTTGTGAACATTGCAATCATGACATTGGAAAAATGTGAATCATATTCACATCCCAAAACAAAATGTAAATTACATTTTCAATTAATCATCCAATATAAATCCAATTCACATAAATAATTAATTAACAAATATAAATCACAATATGCTCAATCTAATATATTATAAATCACATTTATAATATACATGATTAATATGGATAGTACTATCCACATTATTCATATCCATGATAATTAAATCATATTTAATCATCTTGGATCTCTTTTCTCATTTGCCTATATAACATGAATTACATTCACATTATTCACATATTTGATAATTAAATCTCATTTAATTATCTTAGATAACTCTCCTTATAATATGAATCAAATTCATATTATTTATGATAATTAAATCACATTAGTTTTCTATTTTATCAATGCTCGGATACATATATCAACAATGAAATTATCCATGAACTCTTTCATGGATAATGCGCTTTCTCCGCGGATACTTGGAGATAAGGACATGGCAATTGTATTATTCCATGTATCTTGGATATTGAGATCACATCTCAAATCCAGATCTTGCGGACTTCCCATAGATGCTTGATTAAATCAAGACCGCAAATCTAATCTTCTCATTATATCTGAATCTCATTCAGATCAATGTCCAATAGTTTGACTAAGATCAGCTCACTTCTCTATGAAAGGAGTCACTAAAATCCAGACCTATTTCATCACTCCCTCGGAATGGAAGCATCATGATTATACAATCGTTTATGATCACATCACCCTCATGCAATCCTAATCCCTGTACATCCTGCATACAGGAAGACCCAGAATAAACCCGAAGTTTTACATCTCTTTTAAACTGCCTCCTTCAGAGTTTTATCATTAAGTTTCTCATTTGAACATTGCAAGTCGGTATCGATCATATACTTTCCAAAAGCATATATCACACCTAGGTGTTGATCATATATTTTCCAAAAGCATATATCAAACCTTACAAATTCAGTCAAGCTTCCAAAACGATACGACCGCTCGCGGAATTTGATTCCTCCCAATATCTCATGAGTGAGCTCATGTCTTCCGGTTCAGCAATGAACATGTATGATCCCTTTGAGAGATCGTATTACTCATATGCCCTTACATGTACACCAGCGTGCCGCTATATAGATCTTGGTTTGGTCATCAACCAATTGGTATGTCAAATGTGCATACTCAGAAATATAGTAACACATCTGTCTCCAGTCAAATGATGCGTGCCTATATCGTGACAGCATACGACATAGGATTTTGGTACGATGTCGCTAAGTCAACTCTTTGAACTAACTTATCTAGCACATCCGAATCTCTATTCCTATGTAGAGGACCTGCATCAAGAGGTCGGTCAGATATAAACCTAATGAGGAAAGATTGCCATCTCCTACTCGGACTGGAGATCATTTATTAACAATCATTTGACGGTGTTTGTTGAGTCCTCAATATAACTCTTAAGATATTCATCCAAACACCAACCTCTATGATTCAATAATTGAATCACCAGCTGTATCATCATTAAGATGGTCATAGTACATAACCTTAATTGTATGAAGTGACCTATTATGCAAATTAGTTATTCTTCATTTCAGATTAGGGAATGATATGTGCAATAACAATTATTGCATAATGGCTCGCCGTGGGCTCGCATGTCCAACAATCTCCACTAGCCCAAAGAGCCATTAATGGGCGAATCATTTAAACCCACACTTATATGATAATCATAGGCTATTTAGGAAAATAGCTAGGTAAGCTGATCAATCACTCTGTTTCCAAAAGACTAGGCCAAGTCCTTTTACGACACTTACATATCCTCCAGTAACAACAGTGCTCACATCCAATGCAAATGTTGTATCTTATGCATCCGATACTCAATCATGTCAGTTATAGTGTCCTTGACACTACAACTCAATAATCAATATAACCAGTATGTAATTTCTATTATCCTTTTCACAGTACTCTTATTCATGGAGATCTTTATCTCCTAAGGTATCCGCAGTTAAGGTCTTTTAGATCACTATCTACAAAGTCTTAATTTCTTGAAGATAAGTGAGATCACTATCTCTAATTCTTGTCATCTTTGAAGATTTTTTGTTATTACTACAATCAAGTGTTTTATCACCATAGTAGGATTAGTACCAATTTACTACTCCTACTGCATGGCAGACGTCTGGCTTTTGTACACATCTGGCATACATTTGGCTTCTCATAACTTATGTACAAGAGCAAGTAGTTTTAGCATTCACTTCCTCAACTCTTTGAGTTGCTATCCCTTCAGATAGGTCAGTACCACATCTTAAGGAAAAGAAGCCTTTCTTGGAATTTTCCAGAAAATGAAATATGTTCAAGGTGTACCACTAATGCGACGGTTCCAATGCCCTCTTCTCTTTGCTTATGAACACTTCCAGAACTAAGATCTTAAGAGGTTTCCTTGAGATTATATCTCAAGGTATGGAATAGTCAGTCTATAAAATCACTTATTATTATCCTTATATCATTCAAAATGATTAGGATATCATCTACATTTAACACGATGAACACAATGGCACTCCCACTAAGCTTCACACGGTTCATCAAGATTCTATCTGAAATCATAACATTTATAATTTCATCAAATCCAATGTTCCAACTACAAGAAGCTTATTCGAGTCTACAGATGGAGTTATTCAGCTTGCACAGCTTGCTTTCATCAACTATGAAGCCCTGGGACTACTTCATATGAATATATTCAGAGAGGTATTCATAGAGTAATGCAATCTTGACTCACATCTTGAAGATGTCATAGTCAAGTTGTGTAGCTACAGTTAGCAATATTCTGATGGGTTAAGCATGGTCACTGGAGAGCAAGTCTCATCGCAAGTGATGTCTTCTCTTCGGTGTGTAGCTCATGTCTACGAGCCATGCTTTGAAGGTCCCTACCTTCTCATCAGGTTACCTCTTTCTCTTGAAGATCTATTTACGTCTTATCGGGTCTTCGCCATATAGGTGGATCCTCGAGGGTCCATACACAACATTTGTATATGAAGTGTACTTTAAACTTTATTGCTAACATCCATCTTTCCATGACATGATCTTCAGAAGCTTCATTACATGAAGTTCGATCATTGTCAGATTTCTCTGACACATGGAATCCATCCTCAAACTCATTTAAAGAGGTATTAGTGTTTCATCTTTAATTGTCCTTTTAGTTTCCGATTTCAGGAGCCTCATTATCTTCTCAAGACTAAGTGAGTTTATTCACTTCATTTTCATCTTGATTCTCAAGAGTGTCATCCTCTAAGTATTACATCCTTAGAGATGAGATACTTTAAGAATCTCAATGTCATAAAGTAGGTATCCAATACCATCCTTTATTTTCCTAACGAAGTGGCACTCTCTTGTGCTAGATTCCAGCTTACTTGCATCCATGGAAAAGTTATGGACCAAGCAACCCTAAATCCTCAAGTGTCAAACACTAGGCTAGGTTCCAAACCATAGCTTATGAGGATGCATATTTAGATATGCATGGAATCTTATTAAGGATATATATTGTAGTCATATATACCTTGGAAACTAAGAGGTAATTATGCTAAAATTCATCATTGATCAATCATGTCACACATGATCCCATAGTATCTCCCTACAACTCTATTGAGTTTATGTGTATTAGGAGGATTGAGATAGGAATGCTATTCCTCACTCTATAAGGTATTCCTTGAATTCATCTAATTGGTACACGATACCTTGATTAGATCAAATTCATTTGATCTTCCATAAAACTTTGGTTCTAAACCAAATTCTGAAATCTTTGAACATTTCAAAGGTTTCTAAGATGAAGGGAAGAAAACTCATATCCAAATAATCATCAATGGATATCACATATCATTAATGTTTACTTTGATATAGATGATCCACATACATCAGCATGTATGAGATCTTGAATAACTCGACATCTTACATCATTCTTAAAGAAGGGTGTATTGGATATTTTACTTTGAATATAATATTCACAAGTATGTAAGATCTTGGATCTTCAGACAATCTAAAGTTCAATATCTTAGTCGTATATTCATCTCATCAATTGACATATGTCCAAGGTTTGATGCCAGATCATTGTCAAATGATCTTCAACCTCCTATTAATCTTAAAAGCTTTAACTTCCAGTATTAGATCTGTTAATGAACCATTCATTAATATTCTAATTTAGTAGAGTCCTCCAGATGTCAAATTACTATCTAAATATATCCATAATAACTCTTTATGATAGGTCTATTCCAGAATTCATGTTTATTTCCAACATTTAGAAATAAACAATGAGTGTATTCTAATATCTGGGTCATAGAGACATTCTCTAAGACTAAGGGCTCTCCCAATGAAAATATGAAGTCTATCTATCCAATAGAGATTTTTGCAACAATTGCATCAATATCCATATGGATGACTATTAAACCTTAACATTAAACTTTTCTAATCTTCTAACACATATGCAACCAATTGTACATGTCATCAGAGAATGAGATACAATTGTCAGACTTTTAATCTTATCCAATAAGAAAGTCAATTTCAATGATTATATGTAGATGTAGAATATTCCGATGCACTATCTGGTTCCTTCTCTAAGGATCCAAGATAGACTTGATAGTCATACTATCAATACATCAGCTTATTGAAGTATTGACATTTATCCAACTCTTTGGATGTCATGTGCGTGGAAACCATAGAAGTACAATCAACTCTTTGACTTTCCTTCTAACTTGGGTCCGACCCATGCTTCCACTGCGCTCCTTTATCTATAGACAATCATTGCTTAAGACAAAGGTTCTCTTATTTCGAATTCAAAAGATTTCAATATAAGAGTATTTCAACATTTATACATGCTTCATTCAATTCATAAAATGGTTGGAGTTTTCTTGGCTGTGCTTGACCCAGAGTAGCAGATGACATACATGATCTCCATGACGGTTGTTGTTTTCTTGGCTGCACTTGACCCAGAGTATGTGGCAGTTCGAGCACAACTCATTATCGAAGAGACCATACCTCTCATGATGGTGGCTTACAATCGTCTCAGCAGGCTTCTTGTTCCACATGCTGCCACCACACAACCCTTTTTAGCGATGGCTGCTTCTCGTGGTAGAGGAGGTTCTACTCAGTTCAGAGGACGTAGTCCCCATGGCAGAGGTGGTGGACGTCAGCGTGGTCCTTGTATCTACTGTTGTCATGCATGACATTCTGAGGACACATGCTATCGGAAGCATGGATACCCCGCATCTGCTCGCATGGCAGAGCATATTGAGCCTTCAGATACTAAAACTCCTCATGCAGATCCACGCCTTGATGACACTGTCTCTCGTATACGGGAGATCATGACTCCTGTGGCATGCACTACCACTACATGATCTACAGATACTATAGCTGTAGCTAGAGCCTCTTCAAGCTCCTCAAGTATCACAAACGCTTTTACTGATTGTAGAAGTGCATATATGGCGAAGTGGATCATGGACTCTGGTACTTCTCACCATTTGTGTGGAGACAAGGCCCCGTTTATGTTTTTCAGATCTATACCTCGTGGTTGATGGGTAGCCATTGTAAATGGGGTTCATTACCCATCGTAGGATAGGGGGAGGGGCATTTGACGCCATCCATATGCCTTTAGAACATTTTATATGCTCTTGATTTTCAAATGAACTTGCTTTCTATTAGTCAGATTAGAAAGGATCTACATTGTCGTGCCATTTTTGACCCCTCTTCTCTTGTGTTTCAGGACATACTCACAGGCAGAGTGATTAGGTCCAACCTCCTCCTCCGGTGCCTCAACTATTCCTACTGGACCGATCTCACCGTACCTATGGTATCCTCATTTTAGGTACATTCCTCTGCAGAAGTTGTGTCATGTCCTACAAATCTCCACGTGATCTTTCTTACGATACGAGGCCTGCCAGCTTGGGAAGCATCATCGTTCTTCATTTCCATCTCGTCAGAGTAGGAGCAGTTCTTAGTTGTCTGAGCTCTTTCACTTAGATATTTGGGGTCCGAGTCGTGTCCCATATCACCGGGGACACCGTTTTAATCTGGTTGCTGTAGATGACTATCCTAGACTTTCTCGAGTTCTCCTATCAAAGAATAAGTGTGAGGCTAGGTCTGTCATTACATCATTTATTAATGAGATAAATAATATTTTCTCTACCACTGTCAAGTATTTTACGTTCTGATAATAGCTTAGAGTTTTGTACTTTATACCTCTATCCGAGTTTCACATGTCTCTTGGCATTGTTCATAAACCTCGTATGCCTGTACATCACAACAGAATGATGTTGCTGAGCACAAATATCATCATTTACTCGATGTGACCAGAACCCTTCCGATTCAGAATCGTGTTCCTCACTCTTACTGGGGTGATGCGGTTCTCATTGCCTGCTACTTAGTGAACCGTATGCCATCATCTGTTTTGAGTGAAAAGGTTCCATTCTCGATTGCATTTTCCGAGAAGATATGTTCTCCCTTATTCCTCGCATATTTGGATCTGTGGCCTTTGTTCACAATCTTTTGCTTGATCATGACTACTACTCCCCCATAACTGTCTAGTATGTCTTCGATGGCTACTCTTGTACACAAAAGGGTACCGTTGCTTTGATCCGCTTCAACGGAAATACTTTGTCAGTGTTGATGTTACATTCTTTGAGTCTCTTATGTATTTCTCTCCTACATGTGACATACTACTACTTCCTCCACCACCGCAAGTACATATACCACCTCCTGTGGCCGCCCCTGGACCACCACCCACATTGGCTCAGTTTTTGCCACGTGTGTTTACTCGCAGGTCTCGCTCTGTTCCCCCTGCTCACAGCTCTTCCCCATCATACAACACGCCTCAAGTATGTAATGAGCACATTGTTTCTACTGATTGCTCTACTGAGTTTTCTATGTAGCAAGATTCCTTATAGGATGAGCAGATACCCTCTCAACAGTGAAACTTACATATTCAGGAGGTAGCAGATGATCTCGATCTGTCTATTGCTCTGCGAAAGCAGAGATGTACTTGTGCTTCATATCCTCTTGCAGCCCAAGTTTCGTTGAGCATGCTTCATATCCTATTTTAGATAAGGTTGAAATCTCAATTTTGATTTTGTTTTAGTCCCTCCTAAAATCGAAATTTTGGTGAAATTTCGGGAAATTCCGACCGTTTCGGTGGAAACATCGAAAATGATTCAAAAATTCATTTTCGACGATTTTTTTTCAAAGTAAGATCTTCCAAGTTATTACAACAATAAACAACTTATAAATACACACTTTTATCGTACATATTGCTCACCTATGCCTTTTATATCACACATATCGGTCATACCCGTCATATCTGCCAAATCAATGTTAATGATGATTCGTGGCTGATACATTCTGTAAATGGATATCATCTAATTCGTTTGGATCCGAGTATGAAGCTCTATGATGATGACACTGAGGAGGTCGATAGAGGAGGCACATGGAGCTTGTTAGGAAGCTTCTTTATGTGACCATCAGTAGGCCAGGTATATCATTTGCAGTGAGCAAAGTGAGTCAGTTCATGGAGCATCCTAGACATGCACTGATGCATACATGGATGCTGTCCATATGATTCTGAGGTATTTGAGGGCCTCACCTGACACTGGTCTCCTATTTAGTAGAGGCACATCCCTTGCCGTTACTGCTTGTGCAGATGCAGATTACACAGGGTGTCCCAAAGATAGGAAGTCTACCTCTGGATTTGCAGTGTTCATAGGGAGTTCCTTGGTGCCATGGAAGAGCAAGAAGCAGACAGTGGTTGCCAGATCCAGTACAAAATCATAATACATGACCATTGCATATGCTAGTACAGAAATGATGTGAGTCAGATCTGTTCTTACTGACCTAACGGTTGAGATGTCTCTTCCCATGCATCTCCAATGCGACAACCAGGCTTCTTTCTTCTTCGCCAACAACCCAACCTTCCATGAGAGGACCAAACATATCGAGGTAGACTATCACTACACTTGAGACATGATACAGAAGGACCTTATCTCCACTTCTCATCTTAGCTCAGGAGATCAGACAACAGATATACTTACCAAGGCCCTAGTCAGAGGGCCTTACCGGAGATGATGTTCCAAGCTGAGCATGATTGATATCTATGCTTCAGCTTAAGGGGGAGTGTTGAGATAATTTATATCTTCTATCTCTTTTGTGTATTTTCTATTCTTTCCGTCTTCATTATGTAATTTACCTAATGGGTCTCTCCTCTATATAAGAGAACCTTTGGGCCTCATAAGAATGTAATTCATTATTTTTCCTCAACAAAGCACAAGTCTGGAACTACTCCTAAACGATCCAACATAATTGATGTGCCTTGAGCATCATGGATACCACCCTCACTAAAGATCCCATATCACCGGCATATTATAGTAATGGGATGGAGATATCACTACTCGAGAAGATATATATGAACGCAGTTGAAACTGCTTTACTAGCAAAAATGGCTAATGTATCTGCATTGATAACAAAAATTAGGGGGGTAAGGGACATCCATGACGAATCTCCCTCTAGGGCTCGACGGAACCGCCTTCAGGTTTACATTAATATTACTGAAGAGCAAGTGGTTGTGGTATACTGCTTATCCGAGCTATCCAATGTCTGAGAAGCCCCTTTTCTGGAGTATAGACCAAATGAACCTCCAACACACACCAATAAGCTTTTGAGAAGTCAATCTTTCTTATCGACACTCTCTTTTGATGCCTTTTCCAATCTGAGGAAATTTTATTAGCCAATACTAAGCTATCCTGAATGCTTGGCAGACCTCTTAGAGGTGGATTTGGGATTTAAGCTCCTGATATTGAACTGGTGTGATTGTCTCGACATCTCTCCCCCTCTGAAGTTGTGGACTAGTCAAGTAGAACCACGTGGAGGTGTAGCATTGACTAGGGTTGTAGCGATACGAGATCGAGCGACAGGGGAACAATGGCACATGTATCTCCAACATAAGGATCGACGACACTATTCGAGCAGTGTGGGTCTGCGATAAAAGTTTGGGTATGAGATCGGGAGAGATGGGATGAATGATGGGGCTGAACGTGGTTGGTGAGCGGTGGAGAGCGGTGTAGTCGGCTAAAGAGAAGCGATTGAATGCCATGTCTGGCCTTTCATTGAAGGAATCACATCCAATCCAAGATGCTGCAAGTGTATTTCCATTACAGAAGGGGTCCGTGAGGTGTTACAAATGTGGGGAGACCCGACACTTTGTCGGAGTTTGCCGCACTGCCATCATTTGCTTTGCCTTTTGGGGGGATCCTCTCATCAAACTCCTTCAAAAGGATCAGGACTTTACATTCACCAAGGAAGCCTTCTAGTCCATTATTCTTCTGAGAAAGATAATCACTGAGGCACCGATATTACAACCCTTGATTGGGCCTGTGATTTTGAAATAATATGTGATTCTTCTGATTATACTGTTAGGGCGATTTTGACACAAAGGAAGGATGAAAAGCCATATGTCATCCACTATGCTAGCAAGAAATCTGATGATGCACAAAGGAATTACACTGTGACTGAGAAAGAGTTGCTAGCTGTGATGTTCTCACTAGAGAAATTTCGGTCTTACATCTTAGGTTCTCCTATCATAATTTACATAGACCACTCTGCTCTAAAATACCTATTCACAAAGAGAGATGCCAAGCTTAGCCTCATTAGATGGGTACTATTGCTTCAAGAATTTAACTTGAAAATCCGAAATAAGGCAGGAGCAAAGAACGCCGTTGCTGGACACTTATCAAGACTCCCTTTACCTCTTCTACCCGATGGCTCTATAAAAAAATACGGTCTCCATTTCTGACACTTTCCCAGATGAAAATATAATGATTGTCTCTCAACTTCCTTAGTATGTGGGCATCGTTAATTACCTTGTCACTTCCAAGCTACCTGACAATTGACCGAGACATAAGAAAGATAAAATCAAAGTCCAAACTCGATACTATCACTGGGATGACCCTCTACTTTTCAAAGAGGGTACTGACTTGATATGGAGACGTTGTATTCCAGAGTCTGAAGTCTCTAGCTTCCTATCTCACTGCCACACCTCTGGTTGTGGAGGACACCACTCGGGGAAGTGTACGATTGCTAAGGTACTCCAATGCAGACTCTATTGATCCTCAATATTTAAAGATGCTCATCACTTTGCTTAAGCTTGTCCGGCCTGTCAGACCAATGGAACAATGACTCGTCGTGACATGATTCCCCTTCAACCACATGCAATTGAAAATTTGGACACTTGAGGTATAGATTTCATGTGACCTTTCACCATATCATATGGTTATCAATACATTTTTCTCGCTGTTGATTACGTCTCCCATTGGGTAGAAGCCATTCTCACTGGTGTTGTTGATAGCGCAACTGTTGTCAAATTCCTGACTGACCTATTCTCTTGATTTGGATTACCTAGGGTGGTCATTAGTGATGGAGGAACCCACTTTATGAATGCTTCGGTGAAAAAGTTATTTAAGACTAATGGAGTTCAACACCGTGTCTCGACTGCCTACCACCTACATATTATTACATATTAAAAATTGTTTTAAGAAATTTTGGACCAATTCGGTATTTTTAATTCTCAAAACAATTCGGCTTATTTATTTATTCCCTTATTTAGGATATTTTGATTTTTTAAAAATATATAAAAATGAGCAAAAATATCTAAAAAATTATCAAAAACAGAAGAATATTTGAAAAACACAAAAATATTTTATTCTGTAAATATTGACTATTTATGGCCATATTTATAAATATTATATCCTATATTGTATTATATATGTATATAGAGTTATATCTAATTAATAATATTATTAAATATTATAAATAACTTATAAATATTTTAAATTCTTTAAAAAATAAAAAAGGACTGTTCTCATTTGTATTTTCTGACTTTTATTCATTTATTGTATATATTATATTCATGCTTCATATTATACATATAATATATAGTGATATATATATATTCCTTTATTATATATTAAAAAGGAAAATAAATTAAAAAGAAAAAATATAAAAAGAAAATAAAAATTATAATAGTAAATTATATATATCTTAAATAATAAAAATTCATAAATAAATAAATAAACCCACAAAAATGTTGAGTGAGTAAATATTGTGCAGCTATATATACAACTATACATTATTATTTATTTATAAATAATAATCTTTGCTACGTCGACTTGTTCCCTGTGTTTGACAACCTACACATACGTGTCCACTATACATTTAATTGTAGGGTTATAATAAAAATTGATCCACTCTCTGAGTTACATTGATTGATTATTCTATTGATTGTGGGTTAATTGTTGAGATTGTTCATTGAGCTTCGTGTCGGTCGCCTCAACGACTGTGGTCCCGCTTGTGTGGACCACACCAACGCTCCCCTTGGCACCTTGGGCTTTTTCAGAACAAGCGTAGCATGGCGATGAAACAAATGAAGTAGGTTACTGATCTCCTAGTTGTGACAAGCATGACAGGGTATAGGCCTGCTACTACTCCTATGGATCTTAGTATGAAACTCTATGATCATGACACTGAGGAGGTTGATAAGAGACAATATAGAGAGCTTGTAAGGAAACTTTTATACGTTACCATTACTAGACCAGATATATCCTTCGCAGTGAGCAAAGGTAGTCAGTTTATGGAACAACCCATGCATGTACATATGGATGCAGTTCACATGATTTTGAGATACTTGAAGACTTCTCCAGGCTTGGGGCTTTTGTTCAACAAACCACATCACTTGTGGTCACAACATGTTCTGATGCAGATTATACAGTTTGCCCCAAAGATAGGAAGTCTACCTCAGGCTTCGTCACATGCTTCATGGAAGTGCAAGAAACATACATTTGTTGCTAGATCTAGTGTCTAATCATAATATATAGCCATATCACAAGGGAGCACAGAGATGATGTGGGTCAGATCTGTCCTGATTGACCTGACTATTGAGGTGTTGCTTCATATGCACCTCCAATGCAACAACCATGCCGCCCTTTTTATAGCTGATAATCCAACCTTTCGTGAAAGAACCAAGCACATCGAAGTAGATTGCCACTACACTCGAGATATGATTCAAAAGGATTTTATCTCCACTTTTCTTGTTGCTTCAGGAGACCAGACTGCAGATATGTTCATCAAGGCACTTCCTAGAGGTCCATTCCATCGTTGATGTTCCAAGCTGAGCATGATTAGTATGTATGCTTCTGCTTGGGGGGGGGGGAGTATTGCAATATCTTGTATGTTTCATTCATCGTTTATTTTTATTTACTTATTCTATGACTACTTTATGTAATTTTCCCTTATAGCTTTTCTCATATATAAGAGAGCCCAAGGGTCTCAGTGGAATACAATTTATTCATTTCCCTTTTCACAATCACGTTGACTGGGAGACGATGACGAGGCCAAAGAGGTTTGGTGAGCTTGGTATATTGAGGTTAGAATGCATGAATAAGGCCCTGTTGTGCAAGTGGTGTCTTCGATTGTGGGGAAGTGATGCCACCTTAGTTTGTCATTTGATGTGTGCAATATATGAGATCCACAGTTCTCTAGCTGTCTCTGGTATTCTGTTCCCCTCATCCTTATTACAAGGCATTGGGAAAATTCTTCTGGAGGTGAGCCCATGTTTGGAGCCCGTGTGGGCAGTGGTGATGTTTTTCGTTTCTGGTTATATGATTGGACATGCTTGGGCATATTTAAGGAGAAATACCCATGTCTCTTTGTTCTGGCAGAGGATCAGGATATCTCGGTTCATCAGGCTTGGATGAATGGCGCTTGGACCCCGACCTTTTACTACATATTTTTAGGAACAACGATCGATAGAGTTGGCATTGCTAGAGGATCTTGTTGATTGCAGGGGTACAAACCATGGTCATGGTCTTTTTGAGTGGAACGAGGGTCGTTTAATGGTCAAGAGAGACTATTGTTTCTTCTCTCGCGGTGCTGGTTCAGCTCAAGATGATGTTACTCATGATTGCACTATTATTTGGTGCAGTAGAATCCCGTTGTGAATTAATGTTTTCACATGGCTCATCATACATGGTTGGTTACTTACGAAGGTTAGACGAGATTTACTTCTGAATACGGGTGATGTGGTGTGCAAAAGCTACTACGGTGATAGCAATGAGGATATAGATCATATTTTTTTCGAATGCAATACTTCGAGGTGGGTGTGGGGTGAAGCTGGTATTACTTGGACTGGGACTTATAACTCTACATCATTTTAGAGATCTATTAGATCAACGTACAGGTATTCTCATGAGGATAGCTTGCCTGTCTTTGCATTTTTGTGGGCTATTTGGAGTTCTAGAAACAACTGTATTTTTCAAAGACAACGTTTGTATTCTGAGAATATTTTGGGACACTTTAGGGGGCCTTTGTTCGGCCTGGAACAATGTAACATGATTTTACTCTTGTTTAAATTTATATCTGCGGTGGGTTCCATCTTGGGATGCCAAAAGTTTCTTATTAAAAAAACAAGCTATCCTTCATAGATCTACCCTGAATGAAAGCCGATTGAAGAGATGATACATGGATCACCCGAAGGGGATGATTTGCTAAAACTTTCACCACGATAAGGTTTATTGCATTAGAGAGTGCAATCGATCTATAATCTTCAACCTGGGTGACCACATCACCTTTAAACAAGAGAAAAATAAGTGCTTTATTTAAAAGCTCCAAACTACTATTTACCTTTTATCACTCATCAACGGCAGACACAATATCCTTAACCTACGTCCCAAAGCAATCTATAGAAGGCCATAGGGAAACCACCTGGGCCGATCAGAAATCATCTGCATTGAGTTGCATCAAAACTTCATGATCCTCGTGAAGGTGAATCTTGCAAGAGAGCTGTTCCTCCCGAGTCTTCGAAATTCTATTAACATCTGCGCCTCTCCAAAACTATGGACTCTCTTCCCTGTTTGTTAAGATGGCGAATGAAGCCCGAAACTGCCATACCCTCATGATTCCCTATTACAGTGACACCTCTTACCTCAATATAATGAGTATGATTTCTCCTCCTACTGCTGGCCATGCCGTGAAAAAAAAAGTGTTTGCATCCCCTTCATTCATTTTTTCCTAGATCTCTATTTTCAAGCAAGCTTTTTTTTCTTATCCTCATCAAGAATGAGAGATTGCTGCAGCTAGCAATCTTCCAATTTTTCTGGAGTCAACGGTCTCATCTTCAAATCAGTCCCACTGACCAGAAGCAGCCATGGCATAACTCCTTTTCTCTCTTCTTGCATGCAAGGTGCATCTTTTAAATTCAAAGTGCTTGCAGAGAGCAGTCAGTTGTGAATAGAATCCCCTTGTTGTTGATCCCTGCAGTTCACACAACCTCCAGAAAGTAGCCACCATATCAGAAAAACCAATTTTAAACACATCCATAATTTTTCAAATTTGAACATGGATCGGTGGTATGGAATATCTTCTCCACAGTCCCAACGGAGAGGTGTGTGCTCAGATTTGGCACGAGGCAGACCCAGTGCAGCTGGAACTTATGAAGGGATTCTTCTGAAACCAAAAATCGGTCAATTCGGTATATCGAGATGGCTTGAAGAGGCTCTCTGGATATGTTGGAGATACAAAGGCGGAATGCCTTCTTATAGCTGGCTAAATTGGGGAAATGGGGGACATATGGATCCCATTTCCCTTAATAATTAAGGAAGGAATCATAATCTTCACCATCATATTGTCGAAAGGGTGATATGTAGCTGACGTGTGGGCGAAAAGTTGGAAAATGAAAGTTTAGCAGTATCAGTTTCGCCAAACGATCGATATCTCGACATATCGGCGAAATTCATCGAAATTTCAAGTCATGGTTGATTTTTTTACTGGATCCTCTCTAAGCTAGTGCTACTACGTCATTGACGACGACCACGACCATGAGCACTGCTATACCACCACCACCATGCTTTGGAAAGGAATTGAAGGTGGAATCTTCTTTACATCTCTCCCTTTTCCAGCCTACCAAGCATGCCGTTAGAGTGTTATTCTTTTTATATTTAAGTCTCTTTTTTTACAAATTCTAATTAGGAGAAACAAAAATCTAAGCTAACACGTTGAACATTGTTACGAACTTGCAATATTTATCCTTATGCTTTGTCACTTTTGCAGATATAGCCTTGGACTTTGATCATCAATGCTTGAAGTCCTTTAAATCTCAAATCGTGCTTTAATTCCTGAAAGATTTGATACTAGTAAACAATTTTCAAAATAGTGAAATACAATTGTTAGTCATTAGCAAATTTATTGAAGATATTTCGAACAATTCTATCATCATATGTTCACTTTATAGTTAATACACTACTCTTTATGTGTATAATGGAGTTATATTGCAGAGATGCAGCTGCATTAGCTGAGTTTTGGGTTTGGCTGGAAGAGCAGATTCATGATCGTCACAAATTAACAGAAGTGGAAGTTGCTGACAAATTACTAGATTTCCGTTCAAACCAGTCTGGTTTCCTTGACACAAGCTTTGATACTATTAGTGGTACGTGTCTATGGTTATATTCTATGTTGACCATTAATAAATTCTTATATTCCTGTTTGAAAAGTGGTCTGAATTTTTTTTCATTACTTTGTCTTTAGTAAACAATATCGTTCACAAGTTTGATTTCATAATCACAGAATATTATTTGTAAAAAGTGGTGATGGTGGTATCTTGTATGTTTTCATAGATGATGTGTTTATGATTGGACAACCATTGGCAAGTTTGTAAATATTATGAATGTTAACTACCTATTGTATCTTTGACATGTCGAGTGAAACTTTTTCAATCGAGGAATGTCGTTTTTAAAGATCAAGATATACACTTTTCCAATCCTAAGAAAGTACCGTGGATATGTAAAATAGATCAATCGATTCATCGTAGCCCTAGAGCTCTCTTATATAGGAGAAAAGCTCTAGGGACAAATTGCATAAATAGCCGGAAGAATAGAAAAAATACAGGATAATATCTAAAGAGCTATAAATATCTCAACACCCCCCTCAAGCTGGAGCATAATTATCTATCATGCTCAATTTGGAACAACAACGATGAAATGGTCCCTTTGCAAGTGCTTTGGTGAACATATCTGCAACCTGATCGCCTGAAGCAACATGAGAGGTGAATATAAACCCCTTTTGAATCAGATTACGGGTATAGTGACAGTCACCCTCAATGTGCTTTGTTCTTTCATGAAAGGCTGGGTTATTTGCTATAAATAGCGCAACTTGATTATCACATTGTAGATGCATAGGAAGCGGCACCTCCATAGTTAGGTTAGTCAGAACTGACTTGACACACATCATTTCTGTGCTCCCTTGGGCCATTGCCCTATACTATGATTCCACGCTTGATCTGGCCAAAATAGTCTGTTTCTATCTTTTCCATGAAACCAACGAGCTTCCTACAAACACAGTGAAGCCTGAGGTTGACTTTCTATCCTTAGGGCACCCAACATAGTCTGCATCTGCACATCCTTACACTGTCTGGGTTGTGTCTCTCCTGAATAGAAGTCCTGCACCTGGAGAGGACTTGAGATACCTCAAGATCATGTTGACTGCATCCATGTGAGATTGCCTAGGTTGCTCCATAAATTGGCTAACCTTGCTGATCGCAAACGATATATCAGGCTTGGTAATAGTGACGTACAATAACTTCCCTACCAGCTCTCTGTACTATCTCTTATTTACCTCTGCAAGGCCTTCATCATATAGCCGTGCATTGGGATCCATCGGAGTAGTAGTAGGTCTACATCCTGTCATACCCGTCTTGGATAAGAGATCAATGACATATTTTGTGTCATTACCATTCCTTGCCGATTTCTTGCAAATTCTAGACCAAGAAAATACCTCAGCTTTCCAAGATCCCTGGTCACAAACTGCTGTCCAAGAAAATCCTTGACTGCCACTGGCTGTGACAACAATATCATCAACATAAACCATAATAGCAACAATATCCTTTTGGGTCCTCTTAACAAATAGAGAATGATCCGCTGTAGATCTGACAAAACCCTGTAGTTCAATCAACTCTGAGAGCGTCTGAAACCAAGCCCTCGGTCTCTGCTTAAGACCATCTCTGGCCTTATGAAGTTTGCACACCATAGTAGACTCCCCCTCAGTAGTGAACCCTAGTGACTGCTACATATACACTTCTTCGTGCAAATCGCCATATAGGAATGCATTCTTGACATCTAATTGGAAAAGAGGCCAGTCCTTTATCTCAACAACGACAACAAGGATGTGTAGTGTAGAATGACGTGCAACATGACAAAAGGTGTCTTGATAGTCCACCCCATAAGTTTGAGTAAATCCACGAGCAACCAACTGAGCCTTGTATCAGTCTACGAAACTATCTACACGATGTTTAATAGTAAACACCCATTTACTGCCAACAACAGAAGTACCTGGTGGAGCAAAGACAACACTCCACGTACCACGAGATTGTAAAACAACCATTTCCTCTTCCATAGCAAGTCCCCACGGGCCACTCTGATAGGATCTCAGTATCTGTACTGAAGATAAGGCAACAACAAACCTCTGAAAGTCCCCTGATAACCGCGCCAGAGAGACATGAGAGGAAAGAGGATGTATCGTACAGGCACGCCGCTTCCTCCGTATAGCAATGGGCACATCTAGGTCCATTGTATCCTCAGGAATGGGATCATTTAGAACATCCCACATACCCAAATCACCAGTGCCATCAGTTGAGCTTAAATGCTCATGACATACCTTGGGCGTGCTGGATGTTGGTGGAGGCACATGAGCATGAGGCCGGCACTGATACACTTGAGGAAAGAAAGGTGGCGGTGGTGGAGGAGGTGGTGGAGGTGTAAGTGGTGGTGTCGAAGGAGGTGGAGGTAGAGGTGTAGAGATAGGAGGTGGTGGCATGTAAGCACCTCTTCTGCACTCTCCGAGGGAACGAGCTTGTCACTTGTAGGAGAAAAATACATGATGGATTCAAAGAAGGTGACATTAGCACTAACATAGTACCTTCGTTGAGCAGGATCAAAGCAACAATACCCCTTGTGGGTCTTGGAATACCCAACGAACACACACTTGACTGCTCTAGGACAGAGTTTGTCAAGGCCTGGAGACATCTGATGAACAAAAGCAACATAACAAAAAACATGAGATGATCTTTCTCGAGAAACGCAATCGAGAACGGAATTTTTTCTCCCAGAATCGATGGAGGCATATGATTCACCAAATAACATGCATGAGAACAACATCCCCCAGTATGAGTGGGGAGCACAACTCTGAATCAGAAGAGTTCTGGTGACATCCAAGAGATGGCAATGTTTCCACTCAGCCACCCCATTCTGTTGGGACGTATAAGCACACGATGTCTGATGCACTATGCCATATGATCTAAGACATTGAGAAAGTTGTGTACTGCAGAATTCAAGTGCATTATCAGAACGTATATACTTGACATTTGTAGAAAAGACATTGCTCAAATGAATCAACTCAAAGAGACCATGACTGCTTTGACCCTGATGACTCTGGAATGTGGACCTATGATGCTTCCCAAGCTGGCAGGCCTCATACTGGAAGGTAGAGCGAAAAGAGATCTGAGGAAGAACATGCCACAGCTTTTGTAGAGGAAGATGACCAAAACGAAGGTGCCACGTATAAGGTGAGACATATCCAGTGTGAAGAGAAGAGACACCATTATACGGAGATTGCACCAGTCTGTATAGGCCTCCTTGCTCACAACCTGTTCCAATCACCCGGCCCGTTAGAATATCCTGAAACACAAGAGCAGAGGGGTGAAATATGTCACAACAGTGCAAATCCTTGGTATTTTGACTAATAGATAATAGATTCATAAAGAATTCAGGCCCGTAAAGAACATTCTGAAGCCGCATTTCGGAGGTTAACTGCACCTCCCCCTGACCAGTGATGGGAGAGTGAGTCCCATAAGCAATCACCACAGATTTGCCTGACCGAGTCGGGCTATAGGTACTAAATTGACCTCTTTCACCACAAAGATGATGGGATGTTCCTGAATCCATGATCCATTCTGACAAGTCTGCCTTGTAACAGCTAGTAAAAGCATATGCTGTACCTGGTGTGGATGTAGTGGCTGAGGCTGCTACCTCTGAAGATCCCGATTGTGAGCTAGTTGACCCTGGAGATGGCATAATCTCCTTGAGTCATGCAACTAACTCGTCAAACCTCAGGTCAGATGCGTTAGAAGAGCCGCTGTCCTGCTGGATCTGTTCTGCCACACAAGCTGAAGCAGGAAACCCATGCTTAGAATATCATGTTTCCTATGAATGACCTTGCCTGTGCTAAAAAGTGCAAGGCTGATGAGGGGGTCTACTGCCTCCTCTTCCACGGCCTCGGCCATGGAACTGCGTAGCACTCCCCCTACCACGAGATGCTGCCATGGTTGAAGAAGTCTGTGACACGGAGAACTACCAGAGGATATGGAGAGTCTGCTTAGTTGGCGATATGCCTCCTCCATCGGAGGTATAGTTGCATCGGTGAGAATCTGTGCCCTAACTGCATCATATTCCGAATCCTGTGCAGCTAGAAAGACTCCTGTCATCACGGAATCTCTATATTCTTTGAGTTGCTCTGGTGTAGCAGTCAAGGGAATGTAATCATGTAGCTTTTCAAACATACCCCTTAGAGAAGTATAAAGGGTATGTAGAGGACGACCATTCTGCTTAGACGTGAAGATATCATGCTGAAGTTGCAGAATCTTTGACTCATTCTTCGCCGGGAATATGTGGCGGCGAGAATGTCCAACATGGCCTTTGCTGTGGGCTGACTCAAAATGTCATTGGCTATCTCCATGGATACCGTTCCAGACAACCATACTCATTCATACGCGTCATCTGCCTCCCATGAGGAGTTCACCCCAGTCTTGTCGACATGCTCCTCCTGTGTGAGGATATGCTTCTAACCATTACATTGCATTAGACTCATGAACTGCATGGCCCACAGTTCATAATTAATTCCATCCATCTTCACAATAGGTGCTGGACCGTTGAAGGCACCCAGGGATGGAATATCTACCTTGTCAGACATGATGACAACAATCTCTCAAAACTGGGGTTACAAACTTGAACACAGATCATCTACACGGACATATAGCAAGATGGTTGTGGGTGTAGACTCATACCACAACCACTTCCATTCTCTGAAGGCTCCTTTGGAAGTCTAGGGTGTTTATATGTTGTCTATTCACACCCTAAAGTTTCAGGCCAAAGCCCAACGAGGGGCTTGCAAAGGTGTTTTTTTTTGACGCTCGGGCTTGCAAAGGTGTTATCACAGGTACAGGCGCGCTGGGAGCGCAGGTGTGCGGGACTGCATCGTGGTGCAGGTGCGCTGGTGCGCGCAGGTGAAGGTAGGCGTGCTGGACGCATGCGCAGGGCTGCGCAGGAGTGCGTGTGGGCGCGTGGGGCACGCAGGCGCGAGGGTGCGCTGGAGCGTGTGACGCAGGCGTACGGGTGTGTGCATACACATGGGACATGCTGGTGCGCGAGGGCGCAGGCGTTGGGCCGCGGAGGAGCGTGCGGTGGCGACGGCTCCTTAAGACGATGAGAAGGGTTTTTAGTGGGGACTAGGGTTTTGGGTACAGGCTCCGGTCTAGAACCGCCTCTCTGATACCATGTAGAAATGTAAAAGAGATAAATCGATTGATCGTAGCCATAGAGCTCTCTTATATAGGAGAAAAGCTCTAGGGACAAATTACGTAAATAGCTGAATGAATAGAAAAATTACAGGATAATATCTAAAAAGATAAATATCTCAACAAGTACAATACAATATGCCCTAAGGATGCCCTTCAATTCTTCACAAATAATGAATGCTTTATAACATCTTTTATAGTAGGACATGCTACTCACATATCTTGTTATGTGTGTGAATAACATTTGTTGAGGGAGTTGAGGGATCATAACACATTTGTGGAATTTGAATTTATTCCCTTGTTGTTCAAATTACAGATGTAGCAAGTTGATGAGTCACACTATGAAAATTTGAGGACATGTGATTGAAAGAAGGTTTAGGCAAGTTTCCGAAGTAATAGAAAACCAATTCCGATTTGTTGGAGTATTTGGTTGTCCACCTCTTATGTTGTAGATGGGTAAATGTATACCTCCGGGATCCATTTACTCCATCCATGTGTTTAGTCCCACATCTACCAGTGGTGGGACTTGGAGGCTCTATGGAGGCTATATAAGGAGTCCCAGACCTCCTGTATCCATTGAGAAAAAGCAATGAAGTATATGGCCCTTTGAGGTCTTCTCCCGTGATTTCATCCTGCTCCTTAGGGAGTAGGGTTCCATGTAAAAATTTTGTTCTTCATGTTTATCTTTCTCTGTTCTTATGCTATGTTTATCGTTCCGCTTCCGCATTCCTATTTTCTAACATGGTATCTGTAGAAGTTTATTTTTATGTTCTTGTATCTTTTATCTATTTCCCTTTCTTTTGTCTACCATATGTAATTTACCCATAGGTCTCTCCCTATATAAAAGATCCTAGGGGTCAAGGAATAATAGAACTCTTATTTTTCCCAACATGGTATCATAGCGGCGGTCCTAGACCGGAGATCTCGTACCGAACCCTAACCCTAATCCCTCCACCTTCAAGCCGCCCAGGGCTCGGCCCTCCTCGTGCGCCGCTCGGTCCCCCGCGCGCTGCTCGGCCCCACCCCGTGCCCTAGGGCCCCTCCTGTGTGTCTCTCCTAGCCCCTCCCGTGTGCCGCTGCCGTCCCTAGGGACCTAGGGTTCTGCCGTTCCCTCTCTAAGGGGCCCTTCGCCCACACCTCCAGGTTGATGGGTTTGGTTGTGTAAGTCTACACATGCAACCAAACCTCGTCATGTTCGTGTATACCAAAGTTTATCTTGTCTACAACACTAGTTGTCTCCAGTCATCATGTCAGAAAGCAAGGTAGAGATCCCCACCACAGGCGCCTTCAGAGGTCCTGTGCCTATTGTGAAGATGGATGGGTCCAACTACGAGTTATGGGCCATGTAATTCATAAGTCTAATGAATTCAATGGGTAAGAAACATATTCTTATCGAGGACGAGCCAACGGAGAAGACATGGTTGTATGCCTCATGGGAGGCTGATGACGCATATGCTCAGGTCTGGTTGTCTAGTACTTTGATTTTTGACATTGTTAATGATGTCCTGCACCAACCTACTGCCAAAGCCATGTAGGATATTCTTGTTGCCACGTATTCACAAGCCAAGAATGAGACAAAAATCCTACAGCTTTAGTATGACATCTTCACGATAAAGCAAAATGATCGACCCTTGTATGCTCACCACATTGCATTGCGGGAATGTTTGAGAGGTTTCATAGCTTCATGCCTCTCACATCTACTCCTGAGCAGTTGAAGACATATCGGAATGCCACAATGGTGGGAGTCTTTCTAACCTCTCTTGACTCACAGTATGAGGCTGCTTCTTCTCAGATTCTGGCAGATGCTACCATTCCTTCCATGGAGGAGGCTTTCCGGAGATTGATCCGAATCAACATCTTAAGCTCTGCTATTGTGCCGAATTCGTCTGCTATGGCAGCCTCTCGCAGAAGAGGCAACCCATCTCAATTTCGTGGGCGAGGACCACGTGGTAGGGGTGGCCGTGATCGTGGATCTCAGTGTACTTACTGTCATCAGACTGGTCATACAGAAGATACATGCTACTCCAAGCATGGTTTCCCAACATCTGCCCATGCAGCAGAACAGATTCAACATCATGGTGCTACACCCGCATTAGATCCACGATATGTTGAACTTCTGTCTCGATTGCGAGATATCATGCCTCCAGCCAGTACTCCACCTGTTTCAGAGAGAAACTTGGACGTTGCTGCTACTGCAGAAGCTAGTTCCTCAGGTAGTGCTCATACTTCTACTTTCTACCAAGGTTCAGTACCTCAGAGTGGTTTATAGATTCAGGTGCCACACATCATTTGTATGGAGACAGACATCAACTCACATCCTGCAAGCAAGTTTCCCCAGGAAGGACTGTCGTCATAGAAGATGGGACTCATTCTCCCATCACAGGACAAGGATAGATTACCTTAACACCTTCTATGCAGTTGCAAAATGTGTTTCATACCCCTAATTTCTCAATGAATTTACTGTCAATTAGTCAGATCACTAAGGATTTACATTGACAAGCGATATTTGACCCATCATCTCTTGTGTTTCAGGACATTCTCACCGGCAACGTGATTGGACATGGCCGTGAGCAAGGCAGGCCGTAACGACTGGTTCAAACACCTTATGCTGGAGCATCATCTCATTCAACTGGACCTGTCTCTCCTTACCTAGGCATCTGCACTTCGGATCTTCCGTTTCAGAAACTTCGTCAAATCCTTCCTCAAATCTCACCTCGCTCTTCATTCAACTGTGAAGCTTGTCTGTTAGGGAAGCATCATCGGTCCGTCTTCCCTAGTCGTCAGAGTCGGAGTAGTAGCTCTCCATTTGAGTTTTTCCATATTGATATTTGGGGTCCAAGTCGTGTTCCCGATCATCAGGGACCCATGTTCTATTTAGTTGCTGTGGATGATTTTAGTCGTTTGTATTGGGTTTTCCTGTTAAAGAATAAATCAGAAGCGAGCAACACTATTATGAATTTTATTAAAGAAGTGCAGAATGTTTTTTCCGTTTCTGTTAAAAATGTGCAAACTGATAATGCCCTTGAATTCTGTACCCATATGCTATCTCAATTTCTTTCATCCATGGCATTCTTCATCAAACATCTTGTGCTTACACGTCCCAACAAAATGGTGTCGCAGAAAGAAAGTACCGCCACCTTCTTGATGTCACTCGTACGCTTCTTGTCCAAAGTTGTGCTCTGCACTTGTTCTGGGGCGATGCGGTTCTCATTGCATGTTATCTCATTAACCGCATGCCCTCGTCAATGTTGGGGGAGAAGATACCTTTCTCCCTTGTCTTTCCTAACAAGGAGCTGTTCTCCCTTACTCCTCGTGTCTTTGGGTCCGTTGCGTTTGTTCACCAATTGTCTCAAGGGATTGACAAGTTCTCTCCTAGGACTGTCAAATGCGTTTTTGTCAGGTATTCCATGACTCAAAAGGGGTATCGTTGTCATGATCCATTACGTCGGAGGTATTATGTCAGTACATATGTCATGTTTTTTAGTCCGCCACGTTTTCTCTCCTACATGCGACAGGTTGGTACGATCAAACACAATTGATGAGATCTATATTCCTCCTCCACCCATGTATGAACCACCACAAGCTGCAATGCCTCCGCCACCATCTCCACCACAATCACCTCCACCACCATCTCCACCACAAATAGTTTTATCTCCTCCACTGCCACCTCCACCTCCCATTTCTTTGGTTCCTCCCCTACCACACTACTACAGTCGACAGCCAACCCCTGCTCACGATCATGGTCAATCATCAAGCATGCCCCAGGTTTGTTCTAATAACATTAATTCTAATGATGGACTGATGGTATTTCTCAGCAGGAGCAGATAGGGGATGACACGGGTGGTGATAAAACAGATGCAGAACTTGATTTTCCTATTGCTCTAAGAAAGCAGAAGCGGTCATGTGCTTCATATCCGATTGCTTCACATGTTACAATTGAGCGTCTGACAGGAGAGTTCAGGAGGTTTGCAGTTGCTTTATCCGTTGTGAACATTCCTTGGACTCACCAGGAGGCATTAGCTGATAGTAGATGGCGTCTGGCTATGGAGGAAGAGATGGACACCCTTCAGATGAGAGGTACTTGGAGCCTTGTTACAGCTTCTACTGGGGAACCTATTGTGAGTTGCAAGTGGGTTTTTACAGTGAAGCACAATGCATATGGGAGTATTGATAGGTACATAGCTCGACTGGTTGCTTGGGGCTTTACTCATACGTATGGGGTAGATTATCTTGACACTTTTTCTCTTGTTGCTCGTCATTCTGCCTTACGGATTCTTTTATCTGTTGCCGTGATTCGAGATCGGCCCTTGTTTCAATTGGACGTCTAGAATGCCTTTTTATATGGTGATCTTCAGGAAGAAGTTTACATGCAGCAACCACCTGGGTAAACTGCTGAGGGGGAGCATTTACAGGTGTGCAGACTTCACAAGGCAATCTATGGCCTAAAGCAGAGCCCGAGAGCTTGGTTCCAGAAGCTCTCAGATTTGTTTGAGAAGCAAGGGTTCAAAAGGTCGAATGCAGATCATTCTCTCTTTGTACAGAGGACTTCTAGAGGTATGCCTGTCATTATGGTGTATGTTGACAATATATGTTGGGAAAATAAGAGACTTGTTTATTCCATACGCCTTAGGGCCTCTTATATAGGAGAGTAGTCTATGGGTAAATTACATCAAGAGTCCAGAAGAAAAGAAAAATATGAAACGGTACAATAACATAACATATATCTCTACATCTCTACACTCCCCCTCAAGATGGAGCATAGATGTCGATCATGCTCAGCTTGGACGAGCACTTCTGGAATGGACCTCTAAGTAACGCCTTGATAAATATATCTGCAGTTTGGTCCCCTGAGCTAACATGAGATGTAGAAATAAACCCCTTCTGAATCATATCTCGTATAAAGTGACAATCAACCTCAATGTGCTTGGTTCGTTCATGAAATGCTGGATTATTGGCAATAAATATAGCAGCTTGATTGTCACATTCTAGAGCCATAGGAAGTGGGACTTCTATATATAGATCTGTAAGAACAGCTTTCACCCACATCATTTCTGTACTGACTTGGGCCATAGCCCTATATTCAGACTCAGCACTGGATCTGGCTACAACAGTTTGCTTCTTGCTTCTCCATGTGACGGGGAGTTTCCAACATATACAACATATCTAGTGGTGGACTTCCTATCCTTGGGGCATCCTGCGTAATCTGCATCTGCACACGCTGAAAGAGCTATCTCCTTGTCTTTCTTGAACAACAGACCTGCACCTGGAGATGATTTAAGATACCTGAGTATCATATGTATAACATCCATATGTACCTGACGTGGTTGCTCCATGAACTGGCTCACCCGAGTAAAAGCAAAAGAGATATCGGGTCTGGTAATAGTAACATAAAGAAGTTTGCCCACCAGTTCTCTGTATCTTCTCCTATCCACCTCATCAGTGTCATCATCATATAATTTCGTGCTCGTATCCATGGGTGTAGTGGCCGATCGGCATCCAAGCATTCCTGTTTCACTCGACAAGTCAGTGACATATTTCCTCTGGGTCATTACCAGTCCATGAGGATTTCTGGCGAACTCCAGTCCCAGAAAATATCTAAGGACTCCAAGATCCTTGGTGACAAATTCACGACCTAGCATTTCTTTCGCCCTCTGAATTCCTTGTCCATCATCACCTGTAATCAAGATATCATCTACATACATCATAGTTGCAATAATACCTCTGGATGTCTTCTGTATGAACAATGGATGATCTGCATTGGAACGTCTGTACCTCTGTTTTTCAAACAAGTCTGAGAGCTTATGGAACCAAGCTCTGGGGCTCTGCTTAAGGCCATAGATGGCCTTATGAAGTCTACACACCTTAGAACACTCCCCCTCAACAGCAAAACCAGGTGGCTGTTGCATGTAGACTTCCTCCTGCAAGTCACCATATAAAAATGCATTCTTAACATCTAATTGGAATAGTGGCCAATCACGAGTAACCGCAACAAAAAGAAGGATCCGTAGGGTGGAATGGAGAGCAACCGGCGAGAATGTATCAAGATAATCCACCCCATATGTCTGTGTAAATCCACGAGCAACCAGGTGTGCCTTGTATCTGTCAATGCTGCCATCTGCATTCTGCTTACCTGTGAAGACCCACTTGCAGCTCACTGTATACACATCGGTAGGTGTAGGGACAAGGCTCTAGGTACCTCTTGACTAAAGAGCAACCATCTCTTCTTCTATGGCTAAATGCCATCTACTGTCCTTCAATGCATCTTGATAATTCCGTGGAGTATCCACCGCAGATAGTGCAATGGCAAAGCTCCTGAATTCCCCAGAAAAATGATCAAAAGAAACTGTAGATGCTATAGGATATGACGCGCAGTTGCGCTTCTGTTTTCGAAGTGCAATAGGTAGATCCAATCACCTGCATCCTCATCTGGCCTCTGTAACACATCCTGCTCAGGAAAATCGTTAGATCCATAAATATTGATTATATTCTCAGAACATACCTCAGGCGAGCTAGATGATGATCGGTGACCATAAGCAGAAGCGGGCCGACGAGTATAGTAGAGTGGCAATGGGGGAACAAGAACTGTAACAGGAGGTGTAGGAGATGTAGGTAGTGGTGGAGGTAGTGGTGGTGGCATGTATATGGCTTCATCAGTGTCTGAGGATACCAACCGATCACCTGTAGGAGAGAAGTACACAACAAACTCAAAAAAAGGTGACATCAGCACTAACAAAGTATTTCCTGCGCAACCGATCATAACACATGTACCCTTTTTGTGTCCTGGAGACGAAAACACACTTGACAACACTAGGAGAGAGCTTGTCAATACCTGGAGACAACTGGTGGACAAAGGCAACAGAGCCAAACACACGTCCGGTAAGAGGGAACAATTCTTTTTCAGGAAAAACAAGGGAGAAAGGAATGTTCTCACCTAAGATAGACGACGGCATGCGATTAATGAGATAACACGCCGTTAGAATAACATCGCCCCAGAAAGAATTAGGAGCATGACTCTGTATGAGAAGCATCCTGGTGACATCAAGTAAATGACGATGTTTCCTTCTGCAACTCCATTTTGTTGGGAAGTATATGCACGGGATGTTTGGTGGATAATCCCTTGTGTTGAAAAGTAATTTGAGAGAGTATGAGTAAAAAATTCTAAGGCATTATCGCTTCTCACAATCTTTACAGACGCAGAAAAAATATTACGAACTTCATTTATGAAATTTATGATAACATTCCCAGCTTCAGATTTATTCTTTAACAAAAAGACCCAAGAAAGACGAGAAAAATCATCCACAATGACCATATAAAACCTGTGTCTATGATGATCAGGAACACGACTAGGACCCTAGATCTCAACGTGAAACAACTCAAACTTGGAGTTACTACTCCGACTCTGACGACTGGGAAAGGTAGACCGATGATGCTTTCCCAATCCCAACTGACAAGCCTCACATTGGATGGACGCGTGAGGTGAAACCTGAGGTAAAACACAACACAATTTCTAAAGCGGTAGATGTCCAAAGTATAAGTCCACATGAATGAAGAGACATGTCCAGCAGGGAGAGAGGAGATTCCGGCATATGGAGTCCGACTGAGATGATATAGGCTACCCTGCTCATGGCCACGCCCAATCACGTTGCCTGTAAGGATGTCCTGAAAAATGAGAGAAGATGTATCAAAAATTGCTCGACAATGTAAATCCTTCGTAAGTTGGCTAATGGACAACAAATTCATAGAAAAATCAGGTACGTGCAGCACATTCTTGAGGTGCATAGAAGGTGTCAGGCTAATCTCCCCCTGACCAGTAATCGGGGAGTGCGTCCCATTAGCAATAACCACGGTATGGCCTGGAGGAACCTTTCGGTAGGCTGTAAGTAGACCTCGATCAGCACACAGGTGATGTGTGGCACCAGAGTCCATAATCTACTCTGAAGTATCAGATCCACTACTGCTAGTGAATGCATAAGTGCTACCTGAGGTACTGGTGGATGCAGAAGCAACGTCAGAATGACTCTCAGAGGCAGGCGCTGATGCAACAGGATCGGATGGAGGAATAATGCCTCTCAGACGGGCTACAAGATCAACAAATCGCTGATCCAAAGAGGAAGTAGAAGGAGGTTCAATCTGTTCTACTACTCGTGCAGAAGCAGGAAATCCATGTTTGGAATAGCACGTGTCCTCAGTATGTCCAGAACGGTGGCAGAAGCTGCATGATGGCCGAACACGACCTCCTCTGCCTCGAGGTCCACAACCACGAAACTGATGATGGCCCCCACGACCTCGAGATGCTGCCATAGCTGAGGCAGTCTGATTGGCAGTAGATGAAGGAACAATAATACAACTCAGTATGTGAAAGGCTTCCTCCATCGGAGGAATAGTGGAATCTGCCAAGATCTGAGAATGTGCTACCTCGTACTCTCGATCCAGGGTTGCCAGGAATATACCAACCATAGTGGCATTCTGGCATGTCTTCTGTTGCTCAGGAGTGGCTGTGAGAGGCATGAAGCTGTAGAGCTTCTCAATCATTCCACGTAAAGATGTGTATAATGAGTGTAGAGGTCGACCATTCTGTTTGATTGTGAAGATGCCATGTTGGAGTTTCAGAATCTTCGTCTCATTCTTTGCCTGTGAATATGTAGCAGCCAGGGTATCCCACATTGCTTTTGCAGTGGGCTGATGGAGAAAATCATTTGCAATCTCAATTGCCAATGTTCCTGATAGCCAAACCTTGGCATATGCATCATCTGCCTCCCATGAGGCGTTGACCCCGGTCTTCTCAGCAGGCTCTTCCTCAGTAAGAATATGCTTCTTACCGGTCGACTTCATCATATTCATGAACTGCATTGCCCACAGTTCGTAGTTTGACCCGTCCATCTTTACAATAGGCACATGACCTCTGAAGGTGCCTGCAAATGGGATATCTGCCTTGCTTTCTGACATGATGATAATGGAAGACTAGGGTTGTAGGCTGAAGATATGATTGTCTACACTAACATTCACGAGTTCGGTTGCATGTGTAGACTCAAGCAACCAAACCAATTAACGTGGGGACGCGAGCGAAGGTCTCTTTGCTGATGAAGATACCCTAGGGTTGGTCGAACCCTAGAGAGAGGCGGCGTGCACTTGGCGATATCCGGCCAAGTCACAGCGCACAGGGAGCAAAGGTGCGCGCGGAGAGGATGGAGGAGCGCCGAGGAGCACACGGGAGACATGGCGCACGGAGCCAGGAGCACCGGGGAGATGCACGCAAGAGGCCGAGAGCTTGGGCGACGCGCGGAGGAGCACGCGAGGTCCTGGCGGCGTGCGGTAGAGCGCGGAAGAGCGCGCAAGGCCTGGCGGCGCGCAGAGGAGCACGAGGCCTGGCGGCGTGCGTAAGAGCGCGCGGCACCTGGGCGGCCTAGGTGGCGTGCGTAGGGCTTGGAGGTGGGGCTAGTGTTAGGGTTTGGTTTGAGAACTCCGGTTTAGAACCGTCGCTCTGATACCATGTTGGGAAAATATGAGACTTGTTTATTCCATACGCCTTAGGGCCTCTTATATAGGAGAGTAGCCTATGGGTAAATTACATCAAGAGTTCAGAAGAAAAGAAAAATATGAAATGGTACAAAATTACATAACATATATATCTACATCTCTACAATATACTTATTACATGAGTTGATATGCAGGGAATAAAAAAGAGAAAAAGAATTCTTGGGTCGTGAATTTGTCACCAAGGATCTAGGAGTACTTAAATATTTTCCGGGATTGGAGTTTGCTATAACAAGGACTTGTGATGACTCAGAGAAAATATATCACTGACTTGCTAAGTGACACATATATGCTTGAATGTCAACCTGCTTCTACACCCATGGATCCAAGCATGAAGATGTATGATGATGATACTGAGGAGGTTGACAGGAGGAGATACAAGGAACTGGTAGGGAGGCTTCTTTATGTTACTATTACCCGACCAGATATTTCATTTGCAATCAATAAAGTGAGCCAGTTCATGGAACAACCTCGTCAGGTACACATGGATGCTATACATATGATACTAAGGTATCTTAAGTCATCTTTAGGTGCTGGACTGCTGTTCAGAAAGAAGGGTACTATTACTATCTCCGCGTGCATAGATGCAGACTATGCAGGGTGCCCACAAGACAGGAAGTCTACATCAGGCTTTGTTATATTTGTTGGGGAGTCACTTGTCTCATGGAAGAGTAAGAAGCAAACCGAGGTTGTGAGATCCAGTGTTGAATCGGAGTATAGGGCTATGGCCCAAGCATGTACATAAGTGATGTGGGTTCGCGCAGTCCTGGCAGATCTACATATAGATGTTCCTCTTCCCATGTCGCTAAAATGCGACAATCAGGCTACATTATTCATTGCCAATAACCCTGCATTTCACGAGAGGACAAAGCACATCGAGGTTGATTGCCACTATATCCGTGATATGATCCAGAAAGGCTTCATTTCTACAACCCATGTCAGCTCAAGAGACCAAACAACATACATTCTTACCAAATCTTTGCTTCGGGACCCCTTCCGGAAGTGCTTATCCAAGATGAGCATGAAAGATATCTACGCTCCATCTTGAGGGGGAGCGTAGAAGATTATTTTTATGTTATTGTATCTTTTATCTATTTCCCTTTATTTTGTCTACCGTATGTAATTTTCCCATAGGTCTCTCCCTATATAAGAGAGCCTTGGGCTCAAGCAATAATAGAACTCTTATTTTTCCCAACAGTCAGAGCGGGTTCGATTCCCGAGGAGTTGATGTTTTATTTCTTTTCAAGATTCTCATGAAGATCATATTCAAATTATTTCGAGATCTGAAAAGGAGGTTTCATCTTTGAAACCCTAGATCTAAGTTCCAAGCAACGGCCCTCCTAGCCGCGCCACACGCAACTGCGCTACAGATCTGGCCATGCTCCATCGTGCGTCATTCTCCAGGCGGCGACACCCGTTGATCCTTCGACTCCTGGACGAAAGCCTCCTCCAAATCATGCTACAAAGGGGCCGATGTCACGGCTCCTTCCCACGTAGAACCCCCTTCCCACTTCTCCACTCCTCGCAGTCCAACACCTCTCCACGCGACGTAATGCCGCCCTCTTGCTCCCAGGTGAGGAACCCTTCAGGAAGCAGCCCATCAGCCCTAGCGCCGAAAGCATCTCACGAGGGAGACCTCCATCCCGCCACGAGCACATCCAGGCGACGTGACTCCATCGCAGCCTCCTTTGAACTCTTTACGGTAAAGCCTCTATTCAACCGTATCCAATAGTCGGCGATGCTCATCCATCGAGCTCCAGGCGGCGAGCTTCTCGTGCGATCCAAGTGGCGGCGCGCATCCCCTCCAAGTGTGGCGGCGACCCCCTCTCTCTTCCCCTTAACTCCTCGGTGGCAATCGTCGCACGATGCCTTGCATTCTCCCTCATGACCCACAGATCAACTCCAGGCGGCACCTCCTTCGCATGACCTTGCTGCTCCCGGAGGAGCATCTCCCCGTCACACCTCCTCCATATGGCGATGGCGTCGGCGCAACTCCAGTGGCAAGCTTTCTCTAGTGCCAGATCACAGCGGCGGCACCCCACTTATGTGTTATAAGGAGTTCCTGTATGGGGGAAACCTAACTAGGGCTGCAATGTTCATCCAATGCTGGGCTGAAATTAAAAGGCCCAATTGAACTTCATTTAAATAAAAGGGGGGAGGCTGGGCCAATTTCGGTCGTATGTTCAAAGAGAGAGAGAGAGAGTTAGGCCCAAGTGTGCTGAAGGAATGTTTTAAAAAAAGTATGTTTTTCGAAAAAGGCGCGTACAAATAAAAAAGTCGTACGCATGTTTAAAAAATTCAAAAAAAGGTGAAAAAAGGAGCCGTAAAAAAAGAATGAAACGACTTTAATATATATATATATATATGTGTGTGTGTGTGTGTGTGTGTCTTTTTCAGAAAAATGATTTGAAAGGTCGATAAAAAATGTGAATGGCTTTGGTGACGGCTATTAAAAAAAATGAAATAGGCAATTAAAAAGGTGCTTTTTAAAAAAGATTATGCGAGAAGCAAAGCCGTAAATGAAAAAAATGTGACAGCTTATTTGTTTTCCCCATTCTTCATGTCTTCTCCCAACTTGGTCAATGTTGAGTTTCCGACAAGTATGGGAGAAAGGGGAAGTATATGTAGAGTCACATGTCTTCTCCAGATGTCAGATTGTCCAGACCAGCCAGTTTCTTCCAGACTCTACAATTTCTCAGATGTTCAGACTCGACATCAGATTCCTAGTCTTCAGTTCAGACACACATATGCATGCGGTGTTTTCAAATGTGCACATGTATGCCATCATTTGTCATGGTCCCCATCATTTTTGTTGTTGTCGGCCAGAGTTTTCATGTGAGCCATAGGGACTCCAGAGTAGAGGATCATTCCCTATGCCATGTCGGCAAGTGTTTTCATGTGGTATCATAGGAACTCCAAAGTAGAGTACCATTCTCTGAGCTAGATGGGAGAGATCAAGTTCTCCGACGAGACTCTAGGCGTAGTTTCAGACTCAATGGTCAAATTCCGAGTCCTCAGTTTGACTCACACTTCAGCTCGTTCGTCCTCCTCACCTACACGGCATGAGAAGCAACGTCCTCGACAACAATCGACAGTTGTGCGCGTTGAGTTGATGTTGTATGTAGTGTCATGTATTGTGAGTTGAGTTTCTTTCTGTTTGTTAAAGTTGAGCATTGCATGCTCCAACTTGAGGGGGAGTATTGGAGTATTTGGTTGTGCGCCTCTTATGTTGTAGATGGGTAAATATACCTCCAATATCTATTTTCCCCATCCATGTGTTTAGTCTCATATCTACCAGTGGTAGGACTTGAAGGCTATGTGGAGGCTATATAAGGAGCCCCAGAACTCCTATATCCATTGAGAAAAAGCAATGGAGCATATGACCCTTTGAGGCCTTCTCCCGTGGTTTCATCCCGCTCCTAGGGTGTAGGGTTCCACGTAAAAAATTTGTTCTTCATGTTTATCTTTCTTTGTTCTTATGCTCTATTTATCATTCCGCTTTCACATTCCTATTTTCTAACAGGATTCATGCCAGTTCTCTCAACTATGGAAGCCATCCACTTGCTGAGGTGAACAATGGAGATTTATAGAGCTAAAAGGAAGAACATCCATATGATTTTTGTTGATTTGGAGAAGGCTTATGATTCTGTCCCAAGGAAGATATCATGGAGAGTTTTGGATAAGAGACAAGTACTTGTCCTATACATTAACCTCATAAAGGATATGTATGATAGGGCTTCATCTTGTGTATGGATACAATATGGGAAGAGTGACTATTTTGACATCAACATTGGTCTGCATCAAAGATCAATTTTTAGTCCATTCCTTTGTACTTTAATTATGGACGAGTTGACAAGTCACATTCATGATGAGATACCTTGGTGTATGTTATTCGTTGATGATATTGTGTTGATTGATGAGATTAAAGATGGAGTAAATGAGAAGCTTGTGGTTGCGTTGGAGACTAAAGGTTTTCGTATAAGTAGGGCTAAGACTGAATATATGGAGTGCACTTTTCATGGAAGCAATAGTGAAGGAATCAAGGTGAAGATTGGTGATGATAATATTCAGAAGAACTATTCATTTAGATACTTGGGATCTATTTTGCAACATGTTCTCTGTGATAAGGAAAGTTTTACAAAGCAGCCGTAAGACCTGCTATGCTATATGGATCTAAATGTTGGCCTGTGAACCTTAGACATGTGCAGAGAATGACAGTAGTATAAATGAAAATTCTAAGTTGGATGGTTGACACACATGTAAAGATCAGATTCAGAATGATGCAATCAAAAAGAAAGTTGGTGTAACTCCGATCGAGGAAAAGATGCGAGAAAATCACTTAAGGTGGTTTGGTCATTTTCAAGGGAGGTCGACTGATGCACCATTTAGGAGATGCGAGATTTGGGTTATTGAGTCGGCTAAGAGAGGGCGAGGAAGGCCCAAGAGGTGTTGGAATGAGATTATACGAAGGGATCTTAGTTTTTTGGATCTAAGACTGAGAATGACCCAAGATAGATCTGAATGGAGGCAAAGAATCCATGTAGCCAACCCTACTTAATGTGGGAAAAAGGCTTTGTTGTTGTTGTATTGGTTAGAGTTGGGACTTAGTTGTGTTGAAGGGGCTACATAAAGAGACTGTCCGCTCTTGTATTTATATAGAACACCAATGCAATATCTAGCCCTTCGTGGATTTAAACTTTCGTGGTTTCATCCCACTCCTATCGAGTACGATACCACCCAATTTTATATCATTTTTGTTATTTTTTGATTCCTCATTCTGTAGTTTACATTTCATATGGTACCAGGGTAAGTTGATCATGGATTTATTTGTTTCAAAGTGTAATTTTCTATGTTTCTGTTGCGTTGCTTGCTTGATGTTCCTTGAAGTTCATTCATTGTCTTATTGAGATCACATGCCAAAAGATAGCAACAGAACAACAAGGCTGCAGGATATAGTACCTGCTATTTTTACCAATTTATCTCAAATGGGCAATAGAGGAGGCAAGCTAGAAGGTAGCAATAATGATGTTGCGCAAAAGTGCACAAGGTGTCAGATTTGTGCCTCGTTAGCCTTAACGAGCATTCTTATCCAGTCAATATAGGTAGTTAGGGGCTCCATTACCATGAAGAAAACAAACATTGATAGGCAAGGGGACTCGCATACATAAATGCCCTAGGAAGATAGTGCGAGATTAACGAGAGTAGCACTAAATGATGAGATTTGCATCATCAACAACAAAGCCTTTCCCACCATTAAGTAGGGCTGACTACATGGATTATTTGCCTTGATTCAGATCTATTTTGGGTCATTCTCAGGCTTAAATCCAAATAACTAAGATTCCTTCTGATAGTCTCATTCCAACACTTCTTAGGCCTTCCTCAACCTCTTTTAACTAACTCAACATCCCAAATCTCGCATCTTCTAATTGGTGCATCAACCAACCTCTTTTGTTAATGGCCAAACCATCTTACGTGACTTTCTCTCATCTTATCCTCTATCGAAGCTAGATCAACTTTCCTTCTGATCACATCATCCAAATCTTATCTTTTCGTGTATGACCACACATCCATCTTAGCATTTTCATTTTCTCTATTGTCATTCTCTGTACATGTCTATGGTCCACCGCCAATATTCTGATCCATAGAGAATAAAATGTTTCACGACTGCTTGTAATACTTTCCTTTGACTTTCAAAGGTATTTTCTTATCACAAAGAATAGTAGAGGCTCCTCTCCACTTTAGTTAACCTGCATTTATTCTATGAGTAACATCTTCATCAATTTCCTCATCCTTTTGTAAAATAGATCCCAAGTATCTAAAAGAATTTTAATTTTGAATTTTATTGTCTCCAATCCTCACCCTGAGTCCTTCACCGTTGTTTCCATCAAATGTGCACTCCATATATTCAATCTTAGCCCGACTTATACAAAATCTTTTAGTCTCTAAGGCATGTCTTCAAACCTTCAGTTTCTCATTTACTCCATCTCTTGTCTCATCAATCAACATAATATCATGGACGAACAACATATACCAAGGTATCTCTTCTTGAATGTGACTAGTCAACTCGTACATGATCAAATTAAAAGAAATAGACTCAAAGCTGACCCTTGATGTATACTGATGCTGATGTTAAAATAGTCTGTCTTCCCAGACATAATTCTTACACAAGATCAAGCCCCATCGTACATATCCTTTATGAGGTTAATGTATAGGACATGTATTTATCTCTTATCCAAAACTTTCCAGAAAATCTCCCTTGGGACTGGATCAAAAGCCTTATCCAAATCTATAAAAAATCATATGGAGGTTCTTTTTTAGCTCTATAAATCTCATTGTTATCCTCAATAAGTGAATAGCTTCAATATTTGAGCGACCTACCATGATTCCTGTTAGAAAATAGGAAGAAGAAGAGAATATCAAAAGTAAAGAAAACATCATTGAAGAACGCGAGAATTTTACGTGGAACCCTACTTCCTAAGGAGCAGGATGAAACCACGAGAGAAGGCCTCAAAGGGCCATATGTTGCATTCAACTTTCTCATATGATACAGGAGGTCTGGGACTCCTTATATAACCTCCATAGAGCCTCAAAGTCCCACAACTGGTAGATGTGGGACTAAACATATGGATGGGGTAAATGGATACTGGAGAGATCCATTTATCCATCTCCCTCAAGTGACGCATACAACCAAGTAATCCAACACTCCCCCTCAAGCTGGAGCATGTAGTGCTCAACTTGGATAAACAGAAAGAAACTCAACCCACGCTACAGGACACTACGGATAATATCAACCCAACGCGCACAATTGCTGCTGTCGAGGACGTTGCTTCTCATGCCGTGCAGGTGAGGAGGACGAACGGGTTGGAGTGTGAGTCTGTTGAATCTCCTCATCGGAGAGAATGTGCTCTGTACTGCGCCTGTCAGAGTCACTGCAACTGGAAATGAGTCTCTTCGTCGGAGTACTCTGGCCCGCCACAATAATGTGGACAACTGCTCCATCTTTGAAAAGGGCCGAACTGACAAGGCCGTGGAAGTGCAATCCTCGTCGGAGTCCACGGTCGCTGGAGAATGGAGTCTGAAAGAAGTCTCCTCGTCGGAGAACTGGGTCTCTCCCATCTGGCACCGAGAATGGTACACTACTCTGGAGTACCTATGATACCACATGAAAACCCTTGCCTACATGGCATAGGGAATGATCCTCTACTCTGGAGTCCCTATGGCTCACATGAAAACTCTGCCGAAACAACAAGAATGATGGGGAACACGAACAAATGATGGCAAACATGTGCACATCTGAATGAAGACCGCATACATGTGCGTGTTTGAAAATGACTCGGAGTCTGTCGTCGAGTCTGACAAAATCTCTGTAGAGTCTGGAAATCGACTGGTCTGGAGAATATCTGAATCTGAAACAAGATGTGACTCTACATAATACTCTCCCTTTCTCTCATATTGGTCGGAATGAGAATCATCGACCAAGTTGGGAGAAGACAATAAAATGGAGGTAAACCAAATAAGCCAATTACCTTTTTTTCCCTTTTTTGCTTTTCTTGTGACATTTCTTCTCGGCTAATCTGTTTTTTTTTTGTTTGTAGTAGCCATCACAAAAGCTGTTCATAATTTTCTTTCGGCTTTTCATTTTCTCTCTTTTTTTGCAATTTGCATACAGCTTTTATTTGTACGCACCTTTTCTTTTTTTTCCTTCTTTTTTCTACAAAAAGACTCGACCCAAAGACTGGACCCAAGCTTCTCTCTTTTTAGCAGACGCCCCATTTGGGCTCAGAATATTTGCAGCTCTCCTTTTTTTCAAATCAGCCCACATGAGCCCAAACACAAGCATAATTTTTTTCTTTACTCACAGCCCAAGCTGGGCCCCCTCACCTTTTTTTACTGCCCAACCTGCAGAATTTTTTTCAACATATGCCGGCCATTGGCCCCAGCCCTTTTTCGTCTTTTTTTTGGATGCACTATGGTTCCCATTAAGGAAACCCTTTGTCAATATCCTCCGACCCCAACAGGGGTTGCCACCCTTGGGAAAGCCGTGAGAAGATCGCCTAGGCCTTCCGCCTGAGAAGAGAACGAGGGTGGGGCGTGCTGCTGGAGCGGATAAACGGCGCCGCCTGGAGCCTGATGGGGCCTTCAGTATTCGCCCCCTTCATGGGGCAGTTGCTGGACTGCGGGGGGGGGGGGGGGTTGTGCTGGAGGGACCCGTCTTGCATGTGAAGATTGCCCACCATCTGCGCCTGGAGGGTTGAGCGGCTTCTTGGTGGCATCGCTCGTGAGCCTGGAGGAGAAGGCGAAGATGCTCTGGATCGTTGCGGCTAGCGCTTGCCGCGGAGATGCTGCTGTGCTGCCTGTGCGAAGCACCTCCTGGAGCCATGAAGATAGGGCTGGACTGGGGGTCTCGATGGGTCCGCCTGTTCAAGTTTGGGTGCCGCCAAGTTGAGATGAGGCTGGGATCGATGCTGGGAGGCGGTGGCGGGTGCGGAGCAAGGGCTGAAGGTCGAAGGAGGCGATATAGAGGAGAGCCGCTCGGGCTTCTTCGCATACCGAGAGAAGGATGCACCGCCAGGCGTGATGCCGCAGTGCCTTCGAGCAGAGGTGCAGATGTGCCGCTAGGGCTCCCGCTCTTGTTCTAGCATAACGCTTGGTAGTAGAAGACGCCAGAATGCATCTGTTGCGACTGCTTCTTCGCCCTGTATTAACTAGATGAACTGGATTTATACGGTGCACGCGATGCCTCTGGAGGGCGCGCACGCGCTTCTATGCACGTACTTGACGTCTAGAGTAGGTACGGCTGGAGAAGCCACTGCTGGAGATTTGCGGCTGGATGAGCAGCCAAGAGCTGCAGCTGGGAAGGAATCCAATATGGTGTTTTCTTCACTAGAAAACTGCGGGTGTCGCCGTATCTAGCCTCTGAGAGTGGTTGGAGGACAGGAGATCGCCTTCTTGAGAGGATTGGACGATCGTAGCACAGAGAAGATCTTGATTAGGTTTTCGTGAGAAACCCTAGAACTTGACGCTCTTCGTAGAACGAATGAACTAAAAAATCTCCAAGGATAAACGTGAATCAAATCTTCTCTCTCAAATTGATTCTCGAATCATGAACAAAGAATATAATGAAAACCTCGAGAATCGAACCCTGATACCATGTTAGAAAATAGGAAGTGGAAGCGAATGACAGAAGAAAAGAAAACATCATTGAAGAACGCGTGAATTTTATGTGGAACCCTACTCCCTAAGGAGCGGGACGAAATCACGGGAGAAGGCCTCAAAGGGTCATATATAGCCCTGCCAGCATTGGTAGCCTCAGAGATGGAAGTGATGTGTAGCCCTGCCAGCTTCTCCTGTACCTCCACTCGCATGCCGCTGATGAACTTTTCCAGATTCTCCTCTGGAAATGCGCCAGCTGCTCGTGTATGTCGTGAGAGCTCTGTGTATCGGATAAAGTAATCTCTGGCTGTCATATGTCCCTGACGAAACTCTGTAAACAGTCGGCGCTGGGACTCCTTCCACTTCGCAAAAGAGAAGTGGGCTCTGAACTTCATCTCAAAATCATCCCATGTAGGCTCTCGGCCTAACTCAGATAGTACGGCATCCCACCATCTCTCGGCAAAGTCTGTCAATGAATACTCCATGAAAGATAGCCACGTGTCTCGTGGCACGCGAATCATCCTGAGCGCCTTCATCACTCTCTTCAGCCATTGATCAACAACATCTGGTGAACCTGTGCCCTCGAACAAGGGAATATTGGCGCGCTGGTAGGATGTGAAAACGGACTGGTGCCTGTGAATAGCTGAGTACATGTGGGCACCCTCGTCTGTCAAGTCCACAGGGTCCTGCTCCCTTGTCAAAGTCTGCATCATCTGCTCCATGCTCAGGTACCTCCTCAAGTGGAACATCAGGATGAGGCTGCTCTACCTCAACATACTGGTGCTGGTCCTGCCGTGTTTTATCCTGTGATAGATGGTACGTAAAATCTGATAGGTCCTCAAACCTCATCTCTATAGTTGTCTGTCTGTCGGCAATCTCAGTCTACTGTGCCAATATCTGCTCCTGTTGACCTCGCATGGCAGCCTGCTGCTGCTAGAGGTCGGTGAGGGCAGTCAGTATGCGTGCCAACTGGTCAGCCGTCTCCTTACTGGGTCGAGATGCTATGGCTCTGTATGAGAACCATTTATTAGTCATAAAATTTATTGTTCACAGATAATATGATATATGCTTTTTCTCTTGGGATATAATATGAAAATTAACGAAATCGGTGACATCTTTGGTGATTGAATCTGAATGTCATATTTCCCTTCTCAGACTCACGACAAGTCGGAAGACTGCCGTTATCCGAGAACTTAATGCGATCGGAACTGAAATACCGCGAATGTGCGTATCGGGGCACCACTGCTCTGATACCAAAAATATGAACCCCTTAGGATCCGGGTACCTATTTACGCTACTTTCGCGGCATTTCATTCACATGAGATCGCACAAGCTATAGAAAAATAGGGAATTTTTTTTGCGCTACTATATTTGCATATGACATTCACATCCACATTCATAACCACAATCTAATAGAGACAAATGTCACCAAAATTTTATTTCATTAACTTCCATTTATTTTACAACATGTACACTGTCTGGCAGTACATACAATATTCCCAAAAAAATCTGATTGAACAGAAGAGAAGTATATTACATTATCAACCGAACCAAAAACTGAAACAAAATAACATACCGTCTGGTGTAAACCTTATCGCCTGGAATCATGAACAATTACTGAACAGCAGGCCTTTGGCCTGCCAAAACATGTTTAGGAAAGAAACGGAGTCACAATTGTGTATACAATCCGTAGTTTAAAAATAAATAACAATTAATTTATTATGTGCAAAAGAGAGCAAGTAGAAAGGTGGAACAATTATAATTTACATCTACTTGCGTAAGTAAAAAGGTTTTCAAGTTGTTTGTAAGCATCTCTCATGATCGTTCAATAATCCAACACTTCTCATATATGACATATTTATAATGTAGTTGAATATTCATGAATGTATGAGTGTAAGTATATAACATCATTTTCTTCGGAGATCACATTTGTGAATGATGATGGAAAAGTTTGAGATTGGATAGATTTCTTGATTTATTTAGATTCTTAAGTCTAGTGGATAGTCTGTGGTCTTGGTTAGTGTGTAACCTCACACTATGACTCTAAGACTTGGGGAATGTTTTAGGGTTGGGGTGCCTCCGTAGGCATGCGGTGTTGTGTAATGCATCCTAACTAAGTTCCCAACTCGTCCACTAGCTTAATGGGATTTCGAATGAGATTATAGTCACTACCATTTACTCAACTTTAATTGTAATCCCTTCAATCCTCAAGTGCATCTCTCTCAGATGTAACACCAGATGATGTAGATATAGATAAGTATGATCTAGATGTAGAATCGCCAAGTCTGTTGGCGAAAGTAAACTCAAGCGGTGAGGTGGCCTACAAATGGCTCTTCCGTCTCGCCCTCTAATTGGAAGTACGGTCCAATAGAGGGATAGGTCTACTCCCAAACTACGCCACTGAGACGGGTGAGAGAGACTTCCCGAAAAAGTCACTTTAGAAAAACGGTCCGACTGGTAACAGGCAACCGAGCTCGTACGAAAACTGAAAACCGAGGATCTCCCGCCTGGGTGTCCTAAAACAGAGGGTCAACAGAGCTAGTCTAAAGTCGGGATCCCAACGAAGCGTAAAAACACTGCGAGCTCGCGTAAAAATCGAAAAGGGACTGGGATCCTAGACCCGTGCACTTGGTGGCCGCTGCCCAAACTGGACTTCCTATTCTCCCGTCCAGTTGAGGGTAACCGCGCACTCGCACAATCAGACGTAAAAGTCACCATGTCCAGCAATAAAAATTGTTAGTTATTACTCACTCATAACTCTCAAGTACCTCATAGATTCCACCGTAGTGCCATATTACTTAAGTTCCTTGATCTGTTAAAGCAATGAGGTATTTGTTTTCTAAAATTTAGCCTATTGGTTGACTTAATTTTATAGATCCATTGTATGCGATTAACCCTAATATCCCCAGTTGTTTTATGATTATCCAGAGTAGAATTTCTTTATTCTGTCTATTACTACTCCTTAAACAGCTCACTCCTTAAAAATATATCCAAATATTAACCCATCTGAGCATGTGTATTCATGTTTTGCCCTTTTAGACGTTAATTTAAAGTTTAATACCGGGTTATCTTAAGAAAATTTACAAAGGTATTCAATTCCAATAACCATTGAGAAAATGGGTTTCGATCCCACATAAAATTTGCAATACTACTACCAACTAGCTTATTCAATTTCTTTGTGAACACGGCAAGCATCTTGGAAATTATATTGACAAGTTATTATAATTCCTTGATGAATTATATCAATGTATAATATAATTATATCAACTAAACATCAGTTACAAATTTCTAAAAAAAATAATTCTTTTGGATCACAATTTCTCAATTCAGGAAATCGAGAATCGCAACAAAACTAAAATTTATAATTCAATTCTAAAGTAAATTTATTTATTTATTTATAATCTTCATTTATTTGTATCAATCCGTTGTGATCAGATTTTATGATTCAATTTAAAGTAAATTTTAGTCTTTTAATTAGCTTCATAAATTTAATTTTGCTAACTATAGTTAACCAAACAATGAGTATTTAGAATTTAAGAGATTAGGAGAATTACATACTCAGAATAATTCATTTGGACATATCTAAGATAAACTGAAATTAATACCTCACAGAAACATGTAAACCCGTCATTTCTTTCAATATAAAATTATAGCACAAAAATGAGAAACTAAGGTTTCCATGCTACAAGGTTCAAGGCATAAATTTATTATGTATTGCTATAAAAGAAATTAAACCCCTATATCCAAATCCTGATTTCTGTGACTTTACATGTTGGAGTTAACAACATTAATTTATAGATATATACTTTATCAGTCTACAACAACAACAACATAGAATTTAACTACTTAAATTCTTCACATTTTTTTATACTAGTCTATAGTACTTATATACTGACGTCCTAAATTCATCATTTTTTAATCTTACAGAGCATGCTAATTCTTTCCGTCAAATGCATTTGTCATCAAGTTGTCGTGAACAGTGTAGATGGGGGGATTCTGATTAAGACAACATTGCGCTGCATCCGTTTGGTGAATGAAATTGGGCTCTGACGCTTTTCAACTATAAAAACCCCACTGTAACAAAAATCCAGGATCCTGGAAGATAAAAATTCAAGTTTAATCTAGGAATAGACATTGCTTAGGTCCAGTGGTAAACAGTGATGAAGTCATTGATACATGAATGGCTGCAAAGGAGTTAGAAAAAAGAGTGTACATTTGATCTTGTAATTATAAAATGGTAGTAGAAGAGGGGTGCGGAACTCATGCATGGCAGCAAAAGATTGGGGGACTGTACCTTAATTTGAAGATTGTTTTGGATTGCTAATAGCTCCTGGAGAATGGAGGAGCTCCAACAGGATTTTGATGGCTCCAGGCACTTCCAGACCTTAGAATGGTAAGGAAAAATATACTCCCAAGATGTTGGCTGCAGCTTGCAGTGAAGAGGCTGGAGAGAATAGGAAATGGGAGAAGAAAATTGGGAGGAGAAGGGAGGTTACGGCTTCCCAATATTGAGATTATAGGAGAGAAAGAAAGGGAGTGGGCTCGATATTTATAAGGGTAGAGAAGTCCTTACTATTTGCCACATGGAGGGACAATTGACCAAGTGGAAATGAAAAAAAAGGGAAAGTGGAGGGAAAAAATTAGGTGGCTGTTTAGAAAAAAAACAATTATATATTTATTTATTATACAAACAACAGCCAACTGTACTGAGATCTAAGTTTTAATTTTTTTTATATTTTTTTATTTATTTGACAAACTTCAAATGAACCGTACGCGCACCTAGGGTCTTGGATTTTTACGCGTAATATCTTGTTTTGACCGTCTCGGAACGACGATCAAAATGAGTATAATATTGACATACTTTCGGTCGGGTTTGGATGCCCGAAATTTCCGAGATACAGTTTCGGTTTGGAGTTAAATTTTGTGAATTAAAAATGTCAAACGATCTCCGATTGACGAACGGTCGATTCCGTTGATCTTGTATCGTCGAATCGGATCTAATGACGGTCTCGATTCATTTCGCGGTTTCCGAATTTGCGTCGCGGCTTTTTCGCGGCACACATTACGAAGCGACCGATTTTTGGTCGATTTTGCCTGAATGACTTTTGATTCACGATCAATAGATCGTTTTAGGTTGTTTAGTATTGACCAACAACTTTATTGGGTTATTCGGACCTTATTCGGGTCGAGTTTGGGTTTGTTAGAATCTGGATGTTACAATTATAAAAACCTCAAAGGGAGTCTCATCCTCGAGACTCGAGTTAAGGTCATTTGGTGTCTTGTTTGAATTTCATATGTCCATAAAAACCTCAAAGAGTTTTGAACCCATAAAAACCTCAAAGAGAAAACAAGCCATATATTTTAACATATATCTAATTACAAAAGCATTGTTTTGATTATTACCTCAGAAAAGTTGCGGGTATCGTGCCCACATGTCGGCTTCGGTTTGTCATGTCGCCTCTTCGACTCCGTGACGGTGCCACAAAACCTTTACCAATGAAATCTCTTTGCTGCGAAGCTTCTTCACAGCACGGTCTAGTATCTAGACTGGCTTCTCCTCACAAGTCAGATCTGGCTCCACATCTAGATTCTCATAACTGATGATGTGCCGAGGGTTGTACACATATTTCCTCAAGTTGGATATGTGGAAGATGCCATGAATACCAGAAAGATGTGGAGGAAGGGATACCCGGTAGGCCACCTTCCCCACTCAAGCCAGAATCTCAAAAGGTCCAGCATATCGCGGCCAGTGTTCATGAAATCGGCCGCACGGGCCGGATATGCGGCCACATATGCCCGTACGGCATGCAAACTGCACCGATTTCATGAATCGGTGCATTATGCGCCCTCCCCGCATATGCGGCCCGCATATACCCCGCATATTCCCCGCATATCCCGCATATGCCCTGCATACTGCTCCAACAGCTCCAACTTTTCAATTTTCTCATTCAGGTCCTTAATTCCGTAGCTCTGCCTCTTCCTTTATTCTATTTCAAGAATATGACATGCATTTGTATACAATTGCAACGCATTATACCATTACGTATATGTAATGTTTTATGTTTTTCTCATGTATTGTTTCCACGAGTATATGCAATGTATCGTCCAATATTCTTATATATGCCGATTAAGGTTTTGCTCATGTAGTGCATGTATGTGCATTGAAGTTTTGTTATTACGAATCATCTAATATGTGAAGTTTTTATGGTAAATGTTTTTTGTGATTAAATATAAGACAATTAAAGCACATACACGCTCATCTAACATGAACCGTTTCCTTAGATCTTCTTTAACTCCACTTATATACATAAATTCGGTGGTAATGTTATTCATAGATATTTATTTATTTTTAAAAATTAGAAAACCGCGTAGAACCGCATAGCCCCCGCATACCGCTTATTCAGTATTCAGTGACATGTCCGAATGCATACGCATACCGCTTTCCTGTACCATGATCGCGACGCCAACTTGCCACGAACACCGAATCTCTGCACTCCCTTCATAGGAGATACACGGAGAAATACCCAATCTCCAACCTATAATTTATAGAAATATCGTTAGTATGAGATTAAGTTGTACACACACATATATATATATACGTTATAATTGAATGGATGAAGAGAAAAGAATTGGATTACTTGGAACTCCAAGTCTCTTTTCCGACGGTCTGCATAGCTCTTCTGGCGGCTCTGTGCCGTCAGAAGCCTCCGTCTCACAAGATCAACAGCTCTCGCGGTCTCCTCCAAGAGATCTACGGAGTAAAGAGCATGATTACCTACCTCACGCCAACTGAGAGGTGTGAGGCATCTCCAACCGTATAGGGCTTCAAATGGTGCCATGCCAATACTGGAGTGATAGCTGTTTTTGTACGTGAACTCTACTAACGGCAGATGGTCCTTCCAGGACCCTTTCCACTCTAAAGTGCAAGCGCGGAGCAAATCTTCTAATGTCTGTATGGTGCGCTCACTCTGCCCATCTGTCTGCGGATGATAAGCAGAACTCATCTTCAGCTCTGTTTGTAGTGCTGACATGAACCGATGCCAATAATGCGACGTAAATCTCGAATCCCTGTCAGACACCACTTCTCGTGGTATACCATGCAGTCTAATAATGTTCTGCACATATAGCTTGGCTAATCTGGATGGAGTGTAAGTCGTGTTGACATGTATGAAATGGGATGACTTGGTCAACCTATCAACAATGACTCAAATGGAATCATAGCCACCTGGTGTCTTCGGCAGACCTGTGACAAAATCCATAGAAATGCTCTCTCACTTCCACTTGGGAATGGGAGAGACTGCAGTAATCCTGTTGGTTTCCTGTGCTCGGCCTTGACCATCTGACAGGTCATGCATCTGCTAACATGTAGCGCCACATCACGCTTCATTCCATCCCACCAGAAATGTCGACGCAGATCACGATACATCTTCATGTTGCCCGGATGGATCGCTAACCGTGAACTGTGTGCTTCATCGAGAATGTCACTGCGAAGCTGCTCGTCATTCGGTACAACAACCCGTCCTGCCTTCCATAATATAGAATCCATCACAACAAAATCATCTAATTCGTCCTTGATGGCCATGTATCTATCTCGGATCCAAGGATCTGTCTTCTGACCTTCGACGATACGATCCCAAAGGTTGTTGTATCGAGGAGGCATGGTGGTAGAAATGGATGCGCTTTCCTGAGGATGCCAATCGGTCAAAGCTGCAAGCATATCCCACGTGTATAACCAGTTTGCCGTACCCTCCTGCATGCGCTCTCCTGCTAAGTGCATCAACCACCACGTTTCCCTTACCGGGATGGTAAGAGATCGTGCAATCATAATCCTTCAGTAACTTCGAGCCATCTGCGCTGCCTCATGTTCAGCTCCTTCTGATCAAAGATGTACTTCAGGCTCTTGTGATCCGTGAAAATCTCGAAGTTCACCCCATATAGATAGTGGCGCCAGATCTTCAAGGCGAAGACAACTGCCACCAACTCCAAGTCATGTGTGGTGTAGTTCTGCTCGTGCAGTCTCAACTGTCGTGATGCGTAAGCAATCACATGTCCTCTCTGCATCAACACTGCTCCTAGACTTTTTCCAGATGCATCTATGTAGATTGCATAATCCTGCGTGCTTGAAGGAAGAGAAAGAATAGACGCTGTAGTCAACCTCTCCTTCAGTGTCTGGAAGGCCTGCTCACATGAATCGTCCCAAATGAATGGAACTCCCTTCTGCGTCAAACGTGTCAGAGAGCGAACAATGCGTGACAATCCGCTGACGAAGCGTCTGTAATAACCTGCTAACTCGAGGAAACTCCGAATCTGAGTAACTGTCTTCGGCTGCTCCCAAGACATGACTGCCTCAATCTTCGCAGGATCAACCGCGATACCTGCTCCAGAAATGACGTGTCCTAGAAATGAGACCTGGGATGACCAGAACTAACACTTGCTTAGCTTGGCATATAGCTTGTGTTCCCGCAATGTGTCCAAGACAATCCGTAGATCATTCCCATGATCCCATTCATTTCGTCAATAGATGAGCACATCATCAGCGAGCACTACCACAAATTTGTCCAAGTATGGACGGAAGATCCGGTTCATCATATCCAAAGCAGTCTTCGGAATATCAGACTCTCGAATCCTCAGCTGACTGAGCGAAGATTGACCTTCGAGAAAACCGAAGATCCCTGGAGCTTGTCAAACAAATCATCTATGCGTGGCAAGGGATATCGGTTCTTCACCGTTCTCTTGTTCAGCTGCCTGTAATCGATGCATAACCTTATGGATCCGTCTTTTTTCTTGACAAATAGAACCCGAGCACTCGAAGGTGAAGTGCTCGGCCTCACGAATCCCAAATCAAGTAAATCTTGTAACTGCACCTTTAGCTCTCTCAACTCGGCTGGTGCCATGCGATATGGTGACATAGACATCGGTTGTGTATCTGGTAATAATGTGACCTCGAACTCGATCTCTCTCTCAGGAGGTAATCCTGGTAGCTTATCGGGAATACATCTGGGTATTCAGATACTACTCGGATGTCCTATATCATCGGCTCTTGGTCAGATACCTCCCGAACAAATGCAAGATATAAAGCACAACCCTGATCAACAAGTCGCTGGGCTCGCAACACTGAAATATACTCCATGGTGGAGTCATGTACAATACCCTCAAAAGTGAACTCGGGTAGATCTGGAATTCTGAAGACAACTGTCTTCCTAAAGCAATCAACAAGCGCACGATGAGCGGATAACCAATCCATGCCTAAAATCAAGTCAAACTCATCAAGCTGTAGAAGTAGACAATCTGCGATCATCCCGTGACCGCCAATCAGTACTGGCAGGTGCATGACTATAAGGGAAATGACGAATAACTGGCCTCCTGGCCCTCGGATGTGATATGGAGAAGAGAGAGTCTCTGCGACTCTACCTAAAGAAGCAAGTAGCCTCGAAGTAAGAAAAGACTTCGTCGCACCATAATCAAATAAAACTTGGAAAGGTCAGCCCAAGACTGAGACCATACCTTTCACCACAGTAGCTGTTGAACATGCCTGCTCCTCAGTAACTACATGTATCTGCCCCTGCCTGGCTAGTGCGGCACTGGAACCTGCCACACTCTGCGTCTGTCTCTGCTGCGGTCGTCTGAAGTTGGAGTTCCTACCACGGAAACTCCTTGAGCGCTGTGTCTGAGGTTGCAACTGTGAAGGTTGTGGCTGTGGGCGAGGCTTGTCAGAAGTCTGTGGGCACTGTGATCGATAATGTCCCCACTCGTGACATCGATAGCATCGGACTGGCCTGGTAGGTGGAGTGGTTGTGTCTGTGCTCCGAGCTGGTCCGGCAAGTGGTCTGTCCGTTCGCTGCGACCCAGATGGTCGAGCGGAATCTGTGCCACGTCCAGCTAGTGCTCCTCCTAAAGTAGTCGATGGAAAAGAATGAGCACTGCCTGTGAAAGACGAACCTGTAGGTCGGAACCGTCTAGCTGACCTCTGCTGCTGAAAGGATCGACGTATCGGTCCAAAAGATCGCTGCGGTCTAGGCGCTGCTCCAGACGAGCTCCCGAAACGCCTTCCTCTAATGTCCTCGAACTTCTCCGCAGCATCGGTAACCTCGGAGATGGAAGTGATGTGTAGCCCTGCCAGTTTCTCCTGTACCTCCACTCGCATGCCGCTGATGAACTTTTCCAGATTCTCCTCTGGAAATGCGCCAGCGCTCGTGTATGTCGTGAGAGCTCTGTGTATCGGATAAAGTAATCTCTAGCTGTCATATGTCCCTGACGAAGCTCTGCAAATAGTCGGCGATGGGACTCCTTCAACTTCGCAGAAGAGAAGTGGGCTCTGAACTTCATCTCAAAATCGTCCCATGTAGGCTCTCGGCCTAACTCAGATACTACGGCATCCCACCATCTCTCGGCAAAGTCTGTCAATGAATACTCCATGAAAGATAGACACGTGTCTCGTGGCACGCGAATCATCCTGAGCACCTTCATCACTCTCTTCAGCCATTGATCAAAAACATCTGGTGAACCTGTGCCCTCGAACAAGGGAATATTGGCACGCTGGTAGGATGTGAAAACAGACTGGTGCTTGTGAATAGCTGAGTACTCGTGGGCACCCTCGTCTGTTAAGTCCACAGGGTCCTGCTCCCTGTCAAAGTCTGCATCATCTGCTCCGTGCTCAGGTACCTCCTCAAGTGGATCATCAGGATGAGGCTGCTCTACCTCAACATACTGGTGCTGGTCCTACCGTTTTCCATCATGTGATGGATGGTACGTGAAATCTGATAGGTCCTCAAACCTCATCTCTATATCTGTCTGTCTGTCGGCAATCTCAGTCTGCTGTGCCAATATCTGCTCCTGCTGACCTCGCATGGCAGTCTGCTGCTGCTGGAGGTCGGTGAGGGCAGTCAGTATGCGTGCCAACTGGTCAGCCGTCTCCTGACTGGGTCGAGATGCCATGGCTCTGCATGAGAACCATTTATTAGTCATAAAATTTATTGTTCGCAGATAATATGATATATGCTTTTTCTCTTCTTGGGATATAATATGAAAATTAACGAAATCGATGACATCTTTGGTGATTGAATGTGAATGTCATATTTCCCTTCTCAGACTTACGACAAGTCGGAAGACTGCCATTATCCGAGAACTTAATGCGATCGGAATTGAAATACCGCGAATGTGCGTATCGGGATACCACTGCTCTGATACCAAAAATGTGAACCCCTTAGGATCCAGGTACCCATTTACGCTACTTTCACGGCATTTCATTCACATGAGATCGCACAAGCTACAGAAAAACGGGGAAAGCTTTTCGCGCTACTATATTTGCATATGACATTCACATCCATATTCATAACCACAATCTAATAGAGACAAATGTCACCCAAATTTTATTTCATTAACTTCCATTTATTTTACAACATGTACAATGTCTGACAGTATATACAGTATTTCCAAAAAAATCTGATTGAACAGAAGAGAAGCATATTACATTATCAACCGAACCAAAAACTCAAACAAAATAACATACCGTCTGGTGTAAACCCTATTGATTGGAATCATGAACAACTACTGAACAACAAGTCTTTTGCCTACCAAAACATGTTTAGGAAAGAAACGGAGTCACAATTGTGAGTACAATCCGTAGTTTAAAAATAAATAACAAGTAATTTATTATGTGTAAAAGAGAGCAAGTAGAAAGGTGGAACAATTATAATTTACATCTACTTGCGTAAGTAAAAAGGTTTTCATGTTGTTTGTAGGCATCTCTCATGATCGTTCATTAATCCAGCACTTCGCATTTATGACATATTTATAATGTAGTTGAATATTTATGAATGTATGAGTGTAAGTATATAACATCATTTTCTTCGGAGATCACGTTTGTGAATGATGATGGAAAAGTTTGAGATTGGATAGATTTCTTGATTTCTTTAGATTCTTATGTCTAGTGGATAGTCTGTGGTCTTGGTTATTGTGTAACCTCGCACTATGACTCTAAGACTTGGGGATGCCTTAGGGTTGGGGTGCCTCCGTAGGCATGCGGTGTTGTGTAATGCATCCTAACTAAGTTCCCAACACATCCACTAGCTTAATGGGATCTAAGTTCCCAACATGTCCACTAGCTTAATTATAGTCAACTCTAGTCAAAAAAACTTACACTCAACTTCCTCTCTTAGATAAGATTTATAATACTTCTCTCCGAGCTCAATTGAAATCCCCCAAATGTAACCCAGATGATTTCAGATGTAACATCGCCAAACCTATTTGACGAAAAAGTAATTAAAACTCAAGCATTGAGGTAGCCTCCTAAGAGGCTCTTCCGTCTCGCCCTCTAATCGGAAGTGCGGTCCAATAGAGGGAAAGGTATACGCCAAAAGTACGCCCCAGAGACGGGTGAGAGAGACTCTCCGGAAAAGTCACTATAGAAAAACAACCCGGTCGGTAACAAGCAAACGAGCTCCAATGAGTAACTAAAAACCGAGGATCCCCCTCATGGGTATCCTAAAACAGAAGGTCAGCGGAACTGGTCAAAAGTCGGGATCCTAACGAGGCGTAAAAACACTGCTAGCTCGCGTAAAAATCGTGAAAATGACTGGGATCCTAGACCCACGCACTTGGCGCCCGCTGCCCTAACTGGGCTTCCTATCTTCCACCTAGTTGAGGGTCACCGCACTCTCGTACGATCAGATGTAGAAGTCACCATGACCGACAGTCTAATGTTTAATTCACCACCGCATCATCGTCGGTTTCCTTCTTATCTCCAGATATTCCTTTCAAAATTTACAGAATGAAGTTGCTCAATCCAACATCTGAAAATCATTTTAGGAGCTTTGAAATGATAATTAAATCTCGAATATTTATTAGCACATCAAATAGCAAGGTCCATAAGTTATCCAAATTGAAACTGTGTATTTTCTGAGAAATCCACTTGATGCAAGATCTTTATAAAATCAAATTACCATGAGTTAGCCCCTCACCACTCAACATTTTATGATTGTGGGTCTCTTGATACTACCAGTACGTTTTTATAGGAATAGGAGAAGGCTACCCCCTATAGGATCTTCATATAGAGTAGGATGGTTCTGTGCCTTCACGAGTTACATTATATACTAGTTTGATTATTGTTATTATCACAACTTACCTTATTATGGGTGTACAATAATGCTATATCCTTTTATAAAGTATGGTATACAATATGTACAATCAACTCAAACAAAAAAAAATCCTAGAGAAATGTTTTGATTCCGGTAAAGATCAAATTATTTGATTTGCCTTCAATAAAACTATTTCGTATACAATCATCATTATTATTATATTATATATTTGTACAACATATTTGTAAAAACAAAGTTAGAACTTTTGAGTGACAACAATCCTACTATTGTCATTCCAACAGGACCGGATGCGCATTGCAGTAGTCACAATAATAAAATATAATTTTAAAAGTCAAATGATACCAACTCATATAGCAGATATACATACTCAATTAGCAGAAAGTCGTATATATTTATTCAACCACACATAGCATAGACACATAATCAAAATTTTAATATATAAAAAAACTCATGTCACATAATCTCTCATAGCAGAAAATCCTATAACGGAGAGAATATGGTACTTCTTTATATAGCATCATCTCATTCATATATCATAAGTGCATTTAGAATTTACGCATGTGTTTTATCAAATGAACCACATAATTTATTTAAACCTTTGTTATGCAATTAACTCCATTAGTACTTCCCATAGTTTCTTTCAAAGTTCAACCAGTATTTTTTATAATTCTTTTAAAAAAATGGAGTTTGATGAAAGCACCTAACAGACAATGCCAAAAAAATATAATTCATAAACTATCTAGACATGTAGTAGGATATGTATAGAGTAGAGTTAACTAATCTCAATTGAATTTATTGAGTTGATGTTCTCTATTTAATTAAAAATCTTAACAATTTTTGGATTTCCATCCAGAAGTGTTCAATCTTATTTTCTTTTGCAGAGTTCAATATTCTGTAATACAGGATAATTTATTGCAGAACTCAATCTATTATTTTTTTCGAGAAAAGAGGGTCACCACTAACAAGTGATAATCTGTTCATATTTTTTAATTTAAATCTTAGACCTCATGCATGGCAGCAATAGGAACTTAGATTGTTCAAAATTATAGATATTAGCAAGACGGATGCATGATTAGTCAGGTATGGCAGCAAGAGAAAGGGGTAGGGATTGTACCTTTTTCCATGCATGCAGCAGAATCTGGACTTTAAAAAAATGCTGGATCAATAGCCAAAGATAGCAGCTCCAGCTGCTGTTGCAAAGAAGAAATAACAAGGGGGCTGGAGCTCTTTCTTCACTGCTGGGAAAAGTTGATTGGGAATTTGAAAAGAATGAAAATGGGGAAAAATGGGAAAGAAATTCTGGTCCTTTCGGCTGGAGCTTTGGGAGAAATGGAAATATAAGGAAGAAATAAAAGGGAAGCTTTGGGCGTCTGTTTTGGTTATATAGGGAGAGAGAGGAGAGAATAGAGAGGGGGAAGGTTCTTGGAACCTTCCCTTTTCTTTTCTATATTTTTTTAACAAATATGACAAACATTTTGTGACATCATCATGCTGATGTCAGCATGATGAAAATGTCATATTTAAATATATATATAATGTATTTTTTAATTTCTGGAATCAGTACGGCATGTAACTGTTTTGTGAATAGATAAAAATTATTTTTTTAAATGGCTCTTTGTTTGATATACCTAAATTTAACCGTAATCGTGCATCGGACCTCGGATTTCGATGCAAAATGAGTATAACAATAGACTCAGTACGACATCAAAATGAGTATACTATTGTTATACTTTCAATCGGGTTTGGATCCCCGAATTTTTCGAGATACAGTTTGGTTTGGGGGTAAATTTTACGATTTTAGAATACCAAACAATCTTCGCTTGACGAACGGTTGATTCTGTTGGTCTTTTTCGTTGAATCGAATTTAATGGCGGTCTCGGTTTATTTTGTCGGTTTATTTTGCGGTTTCCGAATTTGCGTCGTAGCTTTTTCGGGCACGCATTACGATGCGAACGATTTTTGGTTGATTTCTCCTGAACGACTTTTAATTCATGATCAATAGATCGATGTAGGTAATTAAATATTGTCTGATAACTTTATTGGGTTAATCAGACCCTAATCGTGTTGGGTTTGGTTTTAGTTGGAACTCGGATGTTACAAGTAGCTCTCCTTTTGAGTTTTTTCATATTGATATTTGGGGTCCAAGTCGTGATCCTGATCATCAGGGACACATGTTCTATTTAGTTGTTGTGGATGATTTTAGTCGTTTGTCTTGGGTCTTCCTGTTAAAGAATAAATATGAAGCAGGCACTACTATTATAAATTTTATTAAAGAAGTGCAGAATGTTTTTCCCGTTTCTATCAAAAGAGGTCTTTCCCGCGGGATTATACATAGCAAAGAGAGAGATCAAAGAGCCAGAAAGAATTGTGTGTGTGCGAACTGATAATGCCCTTGAATTCTGCACTCGAACATTATCTCAATTTCTTTCATCCCATTGCATTCTTCATCAAACATCTTGTGCCTACACGTCCCAACAGAATGGTGTCGCGGAAAGAAAACACTGTCACCTTCTTGATGTCACTCGTACGCTTCTTATTCAGAGTTGTGCTCCGCACTCGTTCTGGGGCGATGCGGTTCTTACTGCATGTTATCTCATTAACGGCATGCCCTCATCTGTGTTGGGGGAGAAGATACCTTTCTCCCTTGTCTTTCCTGACAAGGAGTTGTTCTCTCTTACTCCTCGTGTCTTTGGGCCCGTGACATTCGTTCACCAGTTGTCTCTAGGGATTGACAAGCTCTCTCCTAGGGCTGTCAAATGTGATTTTGTCAGGTATTCCAGGTCTCAAAAGGGTATCTGTGCTATGATCCGTTACGTCGAAGATATTACATCAGTGCATATGTCACATTTTTTGAGTATGTCCTGTTTTTCTCCCCTACAGGTGACAGGTTGATGCCTTCAGACACAAATGATGAAATCTATATTCTTCCTCCACCCTTGTATGCACCTTAGCATGCTCCTACACCTCCACCACCATCCCCATCACCACTACCATCTCTACCACCGCCACCACCTCTACCACCTTCCATATCTTTGGTTCCTCCTCTACCACACCACTACAGTCGACAACCAGCCCATGCTCATGATCATGGTCAATTCTCAAGCATGCCCCTGGTTTGTTCTGATAACATTATTTATAATGACGGGACTGACGGTATTTCTCAGCAGGAGCAAGTAGGGGATGCCACGGATGTTGGTACAACTGATGCAGATCTTGATTTGCCGATTGCACTGAGAAAGCATAAGAGATCATGTGCTTCATATCCGATTGCCTCTCATGTTACCTTTGAGCGTCTGACAGAAGATTTCAGGAGGTTTGTAGTTGCTTTATCCGCTGTGAACATTCCATGGACTTACCAGGAGGCATTAGCTGATAGTAGATGCCGTCTGGCTATGGAGGAAGAGATGCCCGCTCTTCAGTCGAGAGGTACTTGGAGCCTTGTTCCAGCTCCTACTGGGGCATCCATTGTGAATTGCAAGTGGGTTTTTACGGTGAAGCATAATGCAGATGGCAGTATTGATAGGTACAAGGCTCAACTAATTGCTCGGGGCTTTACTCAGATGTACGGGGTAGATTATCTTGACAAGTTTTCTCCTGTTGCTCGTCATTCTACCTTAGGAATTCTTTTATCTGTTGTTGTGATTAGAGATTGGCCCCTGTTTCAATTAGATGTCAAAAATGCCTTTCTATATGGTGATCTTCAGGAAGAGGTTTACATGCAGTAGCCACCTGGTTTTCTGCTGAGGGGGAGTGTGTACAGGTATGCAGGCTTCATAAGGAGATCTATGGCCTAAAGCAGAGCCTGAGAGCTTTGTTCCAGAAGCTCTCAGATTTGTTTGAGAAGCAAGGGTTCAAAAGGTCAAATGCAGACCATTCTCTCTTTGTACATAGGATCAAGGTTCGAAATTTCGATTTCGATATCGTTTCGGTAAGGTCCAATACCGAAATTTCGCCGAAATTTCGGGGAATTTCGACGATTTCGGTGTAAACGTCGAAAAAGGCTAAAAAACCCGATTTTTTTCCAATTTTATTGAAAATTTCGATATTCCAAGTTATTAGAACAGTAAATAACATACAAATACACATTTATTTCACACAAATTGGTCATCTATACCCTATATATAGACATATCGGTCATATCGGTCATATCGGTCATATCGGTGGACATATTGTTGGAACCCAAGCAACATGTCTCGATCGATATGAGGTCGAAATGACCCATATTTTATCCATATCATTGCAATTGAGGATCTGCACCCCTCTATTACAACCTATCTCGACCGAAATCTCATAAGACAGTTAATATATAAAAGTTGAAACCATGGTTGTAAGTTGTAACATTGTTAATACATAATAAACAAGAGTAATAGTCTAGTCTTACAAATACAATACAACTTACAACAAGTTAAAATTATTAAGAACATGCATATTTCTGATAAATGCAATAAAAGAGAGTAAAGATTAAAATATAGTACCTGCCCTGGTGACATGTTTTGGTCAGAACCAGGAGTTTCGTGGTGGATCTGAATGCCCCCCCCCTTCCTTGCTGTCTCTCATAGCGCATCGCAGATTCTATAAACTCGCAGTAGTTCTCCCATGTCATGTACGAGTACATGGCCTTGTAATCCATGACATACTTCCTGTACTGATGGTCATCGATGCCTATGAGCATCCCGAGTCGAGGATAAGCAGCACTGGATCCGGTATCACGAGTGGCACGACGAGGCTGCTGCGAACTACTGCCCTGAGATCCTCGGGACGACGACGACGGAGTAGGAGAAGATCTCTGCGGAGGAGGAGGATCTGGCCAAAAAGTCACCAACGTCTGCTCCCATTTGTTGGCTGATGTTCTCATTCGGTCTTCCACCTGGCTGATCAAGAACTGGGGCACCATTGGAATCCATCCACCTCTGGAGAACGTCCTCATCAGCATCGTCATCGTGCATTTTGAAAATGTATGCAAGGTCAATAGGGTCCGTATAGTCATCTTTGTCATGTCCCTCCGTTGCATGCTTCAATTTGAGCCTCAAGTTGTAATGCACGAAGACAAGGTCATTGAGCTTCTTTTCTCCCAACCTGTTCCTTCTCTTCGAATGTATCAAATTGAACGTGCTCCAGTTCCTCTCACAACCGCCAGCAGATGCGGTTTGAGACAACACTTTCACTGCCACACTTCGAAGGTTGGGAGCTTCCATCCCGTATAACATCCACCATTCGGCTGCAAAAAAGGAAAAGACAGAAATCATAAGTACAAATAAATGTACACAAAATCAACACAAGTAATGGGTTTATTTGCCTCCGTCCCTACCAGGAAGAGTATTGCCACGACCGTTGACCGCAGTAATCCGACCAAAGGAACCCAATGCATCTCGGTAATACTTAACCTTCACAACGCACAAATAGGTTCAACCCAAATATCTTGTGACTCAAAAGTCAAAATATAGGTAGAAATTGAGGATATTAGTACCTCATTCATGCACATGCTCTGCAACTTCTCGTCCTTGACGAGCTTTTCCACCACAATCTGTACGGCTGAGAGAAGGTCACCATTTGTACCAAGTCCATTCTTGTAGTGGTACTTAGGATTGAAGTAATAAGCTGCACAGAAATTCACGAACAAGCTCATTTATGATGTCCAACTATAAAAATTTAAATGATTGAAAAAAAAACCTTTTTTACATAATACATACCGGCCTTGTGAAGAGGATGCGAGAGCATCTTAGATCATCGCTCGTCTATGATGTCCAACCATGCTTTTGATCCCTTCCCAACCGCTTCTCGGACCTTCTCTCTCATGCAGCGCATTGCCTCGTAGATGACTCCCATGGTGGGCTTCTTGTTGCCATCCACGATCCGCAATGCAGATACCACTGGATCCATGATCCTCGTGACCCGAGTCACGTCATCCCAAAAGGAGATATCATTGATCAATATCTCCACCTTCCGTCCTCCTTCAGTCCGAGCTTCAGGTATCTCGAACCACTCACCCTGGCAACACATGGTTTTCAAACCTGTCTTATGTTGCTTGAGGCTTTGCAACGCTATAAAATTGGTTGCAAAGCGTGTGATGCCAGGCCTCACCAACTCCCCATTGCACATCTGCCTCATTAGTGCCAACACTTTGCTGTGGTTGTATATGAATGTGGTGATCGTTCGTGCTTTCTCCACCACCCTTGAGACGAGCTTCCTCTTGCTGAAATCCTTAAGGATCAAGTCAATGCAATGCGCAGCACACGGTGTCCAGAAAATTCCGTAGCTGCTGGACTTCATAATTGTTTCACCAGCCTTCTTGAAGTTGCTGCCGTTATCTGTCACAATTTGCACAATGTGCTCTTTCCCAACCTCCTTTATAACGTCCTTCATCAACTTCAGAAGGTACCTGTGGTCCTTCACATGCTCAGATGCATCAACAGATTTCAAGAAAATTGTCTTCCCATCGCAGTAAACAAGGAAGTTGATGATCTGCTTCCTTGTGTAGCTCGTCCACCCATCGCACATCAATGTCACCCCATACTCTGGCCATCTCCTCCTCAACTCGGCAATGTACTCATTCATCTCCTCTTTCTCCATCCCAAGATATTTGTTCATGATCTCGTAGGATGTAGGAGCCTTCACTCCCGTTCCCGCTGCAGCGATCTCATCAACGGCATGCTGCAGGAATGACCCGCTTGCAATGTTGGCAGGAATGCTCTCCCCAAAGAAGAGCTTGCTGATGGCTTTTCCTACCCTTTCTCGTGCATTGGTGAACATTCCCTTCACTGTTTTCTGCCTCGGATCCTTGCTTGCCTTGTATTGCATGGATCCGCTCCTCGTTAAGAAGGCTCAATTCCCTTCCCCTTGTGTTTCTTAGTGGGTGGTGGTACTGGTGCGCCTCCAGAACCACTCCCACTCCCACCTGCACCATAGAAGCCGCCCCGTGCACCACCGAGTTCTCTCCTCTCGAACTCGCTCCTCAATGATTCTTGTGTAGCCCTTCTGTATGCCCTCCTCTCTGATGCAGTCTGAATGTCGGCGGGGTACACAAAATCATCGTCATCTGAATCAGAAAGGACGTTGAATTCTTTCTCGAACATGAACTCCTTCATTTGTTCTTCCCTTCTTACTCTCTCCGTCTCCTTTTCCTTCTTTCCGTCCAAGCTCGCCTTGACCTTGTCCCTCACATCTTTGGGACAACGCGTGCACTTGGCAACATTCTTGTTGTTGCCAACAAGATGTTGCTTCATCCTTGTGATCCCGCCTCCTCCCAACTTCTTCCCACAGAAATTGCATTGCGGCTTCGCCTTATTTCCATCAGGAGCGGACGCATACCTCCACCCAATGTCCCCACTGAATTCTTCCCTCTGATCATCAGAACTGTCAGATCCAGAACCGGAAGCAGAATGTGCCATGGTGAATATCCAAATGAAGAACCGGAACCGAAACCAGAATGTCGCAGAATGTGCCATGTATGAACGTCGAAATCTGCGAGGAAAATCAAGAACAAACATTAAGTTGGCATTACAATGCAACTTCTTATGAATATGCAAATTATTTTATTTTTTAATTTCGGAATTATTATATATTTAATTTTTTCCAACACCTACTTTTCTTATTTACAGAAAAAAACCTTGGATCTATACATTAGGATCTTAGATCTACAAATTAGGGGACCAATTTCATGAAAGACTACATTATTGACACAAAATATGAACAAAAACGTAAATATTTAACAAATCATTTTCGGATTTTCTATATTTTTAATTTTTATTAATCCAAAACAATTTCCAGATTATGATTTATACTTCCAAAACACAAGATCCGAATATATAACACCACAACTCATTATCGTTCCACATTAAACTTCAAAACCCCCAATTTCTTCTAACATAGATCCAAGAAAATAATCTCCAACAATGTTTTAGTTCATGTTAACTTCAGATCTGTGATACAATGATCATAGTTAGCACTATTGTGCAAAAAAACACAAAAGCCCCAAATTTCTACTCCAAATTTATACCTATTTTGGGGGAAATCTCTCAAATTAAACACCATGCCTAGCTATATCAACAACCATTTAGTGAAAACCCTAAAAAAATTACTGAATTTGAAGAAGATTTATCATAAATTGGCTTACCTCAAGGGATGAAGGTCTTGGAGGAAGAAGAGAAGAGCCACTGCCCGAAGTCGGTCGAAATGGGGACATTTCGACCGATATTTCGCTATATTTCGAAAGTGGCCAGATTTTTCTATTCAAAGATTCCTAATGTCGGGCGAGATATCGAGATGGACCGAGATATCGGCGATATCTCGCGATATTTCGATCGAAACCGGGGATCTCGATATACAGTGTGATTTCGATACCCGATACCCATCGAAACCGAAATTTCGTCGAAATTTCGGCGAAATTTCGCGAGATTTCAGTCCATGCATAGGATATCCATAGGTATGACTGTCATTATGGTGTATGTTGACGATATACTCATTGCAGGAGATGATATGCAGGGAATAGAAAGAGCAAAAGAATTCTTGGGCCGTGAATTCGTTACCAAGGATCTAGGAGTACTTAGATATTTCCTTGGATTGGAGTTTGCTAGAAATGAACAAGGACTCGTGACGACTCAGAGGAAATATGTCACTGACTTGCTAAGTGACACAGGTATGCTTGGATGCCATCCTGCTTCCACACCCATGGATCCAAGCATGAAGATGTATGATGACGATACTGAGGAGGTTGACAGAAGAAGATACATGGAACTGGTAGGGAGGTTTCTTTATGTTACTATTACCAGACCAGATATTACATTTCCAGTAAATAAAGTGAGCCAGTTTATGGAGCAACCTCGTCAAGTACACATGGGCGCTATACATATGATACTAAGGTATGTGAAGTCATCTCCAGGTGCATGATTGATGTATAGAAAGGAGGGTGCTATTACTATCTCCGTATGTGGAGATGCAGACTATGCAGAGTGCCCAAAGGATAGGGAGTCTACATCAGGCTTTGCTATATTTGTTGGGGAGTCACTTGTCTCATGGAAGAGTAAGAAGCAAACAATAGTTGTGAGATCTAGTGATGAATTAGAGTATAGATCTATGGCCCAAGCATGTGCATAAGTGATGTGGGTTCGCGCAGTCGGTAGTTCTGACAGATCTACATATAGATGTTCCTCTTCCCATGTCACTAAAATGTGACAATCAGGCTGCATTATTTATTACAAACAACCCTGCATTTCACGAGAGGACAAAGCACATTGAGGTGGATTGCCATTATATCCGTGATATGATCTAAAAAAGCTTCATTTCTAAAACCCATGTCAGCTTAAAAGACCAAACGACAAACATTCTTACCAAAGCTTTACTTCGGGGTTCCTTCCAGAAGTGCTTATCCAAGATGAGCATGATAGATATCGATGCTCCATCTTGAGGGGGAGTGTAGAAGTTTATTTTATGTGTTTGTATCTTTTATCTATTGTTCTTTTCGTTTGTCTCCCGTTTGTAATTTGCCCATAGACCTCTCCCTATATAAGAGAATCTAGGGCTCAAGGAATAAATATAACTCTGATTTTTCCCTACACGACATAACATAAAACTCTTCAATAATATACTTTGCTAGTGATGACTCGATTGGTTGTTCATGGTGATCTCTTCTCAAGCTTCAAAAGGGATGATGATCTTCCCTCACATTTTACAATATGCGAATAATGTTTTATTTTTTATGTAGAGTGGTGTCCATGACACTAAGCAGATCTCACTATCTGAGACACATTCGTCGAACTGAAAAGTTAGCACTCTTATTAAATGGAAAACAACCGTCTTCCTAAAGCAATCCAAGCACGCATGATGCTTCTACAGCCAGTCCATGCCCAAAATGATATCAAAATTCTCTAATTGAATCAATAATAGAAACACATCCATCATGTGCACACCTATCTGATACCACGTCCTCTACTCCATGTCATATGATTAACAATTGGCTCCCTAGACCCTTGATGTATTATGCAGATGAAACACGTTGTCAAGCTGTCCAGCGTGGGCACTAAATGATGCGCAAGGAATGGGCGTATAACACCATAATCAAGTAAAACATGAAGTGAAAGTCCATGTACTAAAATCATACATTTGATCATCTACTTAATGTTTTGAGTAGTTCCTGGAGCTGATGCCTTCTCTGAAGCCCATGGTTGGTAATTGCAACACTTTGTACTTCAGGATTGTTGATTGGTATGAGGAAGGTGATCTTAAGCTAGTGCTTTCTCTGAAGCTATGTCTACCCTTCCATTTTTTTACTCTGGTGGTCTCATTCGGGATTGTAAGTTACTCTAGTGCTATAAGGTGCCTTGCATGTGAAGATCTTTCCTTGGTGATGCAGAGGAAGTGATTGATGACGGGGCCCATGCGCATGGGTATGCCTGAAGATGTGGACCTCCTTTTTTCAATTGGTCCTACTTTTAGAGATGCGTGGCTTATTCTGATGTCAAGTGAGTGGTTAGATCACTCATTTGCAGAGGGCTTCTGGGATGCCATGGAGTTTGTTGAGATGTGATCTCGCCACTTTGTGTGAAAATCTAGCTAGCAACAAATGAGATTATTTTCTGGCACAAGAGATATTATGGGGGGAAAGTCATTAAGCATGTCAAGGCTTTTTTAGTCTTCTTGTTTGTAGTACTTTTGTGATTATCAATACATTAGTTTTGGATGGGTACCTTTTGGGCACACACCAATTTTTTCATAGAAATATAGCACTTTCAAATTTTTATAGATCTCGGTGCTGTGCCATAGTGGATCACATTAATTGTAATATGATGAATGATATCATCTGCACTTACTACTAGTCCTCTCTTTCGTCTCTGACTCTAAGAGAATACGAAGCTTCCTCTTGTTAGAAAATAGGAAGCGGAAGCGAAATTAATAAACAGAGCATAAGAACAGAAAAATAAACTTGGAACATAAGGATTTTTACGTGGAACCATACTCCCTAAGGAGCGGAATGAAACCACGGGAGAAGCCCTTAAAGTGGCGGATATTGCATTCCTTTTTCTCATTGGATACAGGAGGTTTGGGGCTCCTTATATAGCCTCCACAAAGCCTCCAAGTCCCACCACTAGTAGATGTGGGACTGAACACAAGGATGTGGTAAATGGATCCTGGAGTGATCCATTTACCCATCTACAACTCATGTGGTGCACAACCAAATACTCCAACACTTTTTTTAGAAAAAAAGATTCAAGTTCATTCATCGTAAACGATTCAGTACATGAAACGTTTGAGCATAAGCACATGCCATAAATGATAAACAAACAGAGTATCAAATAAGAAAACATGACTTAAGAGAAGAACTTCCCCCAACAAAAAGAAAGAAACTCAACTCACGCTACAGGAAGAACTTCCCCCAACAAACTTAAGTCCAACACTCCCCCTCAAGTTGGAGCATGCAATGCTCCGCTTGGACAAACATAAAGAAACTCAACTCACGCTACAGGACACTACGGACAATATCAACTCAACGCGCACAACTTGTCAGCTGCTGTCGAGGATGTTGCTTCTCATGCCGAGCAAGTGAGGAAGACGGACGAGCTGGAGTGTGAGTCAAACTGAGGACTCGGAATCTGACAATCAAGTATGAAACTGCGCCTGTAGTCTGCTCATCGGAGAACTGAGTCTCTCCCATCTGGCTCAGAGAATGGTACTCTACTCTGGAGTCCCTATGATACCACATGAAAACCCTTGCCAACATGGCATAGGGAATGATCCTCTACTCTGGAGTCCCTATGGCTCACATGAAAACTCTGGCCGACAAAACAAGAAAAATGATGGGGACCACTACAAAAGATGGAAAACATTTGCACATCTGAATGAGGACCGCGTACATGTGCGAATCTGAAACTGAAGACTCGGAATCTGACGTCGAGTCTGAGCTGTAGAGTCTGAACAATCCGGCTGATCTGACAACTGAAATCTGGAGTAGACTTGTGACTCTACATATACTCCCCCTTTCTCCCATACTGGTCGGAATGACAAACATCGACCACGTTGGGGGAAGACAATAACATGGGCTAAACATGAATATTCTCAAAAAAATCCTGTGGCTTTTCTTCAATAATAATATTTTTTATAAGCCGTCACATTTTTTTTGAAAACATTTTTTAAGCCGTTTCAACAATTTTTTACGGCTTTTCGTTCCTCCTTTTTTTGCAACTTTTTTTTAATCTTTTGCATACGTCTTTTTATTGTATATGCTTTTTTCATTTTTTTGTGATCAATATAAGCGTGGCTCATTTGGGCTCAATGATGCCTTAGCCCAATTGGACTTTACAAAATAACTCTCTCTCTCTCTCTTTAAATGCTTCGGTGGGCCCCTTCCCCCTTTTCAGCCCAATTGGACTCTTGCCTTTGCCTTTGCGCCCCTTTTTTAAAAAAATGATACCCAGCAGAGGGCCCATTGGGGGCTAAATAAAAAAAGGTATCGACTTCTCTTCATATGTTAGTGTTCCCCGATTGGGAACCTTCTTCCTGCAACACGCCGCCAAGGGTGAAGATCAAGGCTGCCTGGTGCTGGAGATCACCACAAGAGGGGGAGATAAGGGTCCTTCTGCTAGAGATGGCGGAGGCGCCGCCACCCAAAGATCTTCGAGCAGGGCATTGCCGCCTGTGAGAGGGTCTGTGTTGGAGCTCGCCCTAGAGCTCGCGGCCTGTAGCTTTATGAGCAGATGTTGGATCCGATCGCCGCTACGTGATGGAGATAGAGGATGCCGCCACGATTTCCTCGAGAAGGCGACAGTAGTATGTCATGACTTGGAGGACCGCGTGGCGCGCGCTGGCGAGTTGCATCGTTGGTGGGGCTTCTGATAGAACTGGAGATGAGGTTGGCATGCCGCCCTCGCTTGGAGGAAGAAGGGCTTGGGTGCATCGCCGCCTGCACGAGTGCTTGCCTGCGCGCCGCCGACTCCGCATGGGGCTTCAAGGCATTTTTCCTGGAGATGTGAGGGAGGAGGTGCTACCCCTTATCGCAGTGCGGTGGAGCCCAAGCCATCTCCTGTATGCTGGGCTTAAGAGGTCGAGGCAAGGCAGCCTGAAGCCTGAGGAGATGCGCACCTGCGCTGGAAAGGATGCGACGCCTCTTGCCGCATAGGAGATATGTGATTAGGTTTTCATATTGAACCCTTGCAGAACCTTGTTCGCCAGTTTTTGCATCGGTGTAGAAAAAAAATTCAACTCGACCACAACTTGAACAAATCACTAGCACGATCTCCAAAAAAAATGATCCTCAAGAATGATATGATAGTTGAATCGAATCTCGAAAATAAGGACATGTAAACCTCGAGAATCGAACCCGCTCTGATACCATGTTAGAAAATAGGAAGAGGAAGCGAAATTGATAAACAAAGCATAAGAATAGAAAGATAAACGTGGAACATAAGGATTTTTACGTGGAACCCTACTCCCTAAGGAGCGGGATGAAACTACGGGAGAAGCCCTCAAAGGGGCGGATATTGCATTCCTTTTTCTCATTGGATATAGGAGGTCTAGGGCTCCTTATATAGCCTCCACAAAGTCTCCAAGTCTCACCACTAGTAGATGTGGGACTAAACACAAGGATGTGGTAAATGGATCCTGGAGTGATCCATTTACCCATCTACAACTCATGTGGCGCACAACCAAATACTCCAACACCTATGTCCTCTGCATTACCTGGAAGATTGTAGCCATCGGACATAATTTGTATTTTCTAAATTGATGATGTCCCTATAGAACATATTTCCCATGCTACCTTTGTCGATCGCTAGTGACGTCACCACAAAATCCGGACTTTCAAACATCTTCTGTGGTATAATTGTAGAAGTTAGCATAAAGAAACATCAATTATCACCTATATCATGGGAAGCCCTGTGGCGATGTGGTGAGGTCTGTAGTGGGTGGCATGGTGGCTCTATGATGATATACAGCCACTGAAGGAGGTGTGGTACTGCTTGTGACAGTACTAGCTGGGATGGTATAGGACCATAGCTAGGGTTGTACCGAGCCACTGGAGATGGTCCGGGCGCCATACAATGACAGCATATAAATACTAAGGGTAACAGTGGCATGTTGGGGCACCCAGCCACTGAGGCGGTGCAAGGGTCACTTCTAGCAGGTTTTTGTTGTGGGGAAAATGTTTGCATCCTATGTAATAGCATGAGGGAACTCCCATGATCCAAAGGTCTCAAAGGACCTGTTTTTTTCAAAGAAGTGGCCACCTGATGCACCAGCTTTTAGTCCACAGCTTTATCAAGTATTGGTAACCACATTTTGGAGTTTATACAAGGGACATCACAAAAATATGATTACTCATATAGTAGTTCTGTAGTACGAATATTCTCTGAATAAGAAATTCTTAGATATGAATTTCGAAACTTATATTACATGGCTTCATAAAAACATTTCTTTGGTGCATTGAAATGGTTGATGTTGGTCTCTAATACATTCCTGACAATAGATTTTTTATGCCCTTGATGTAACTCTAGTCTCTTGCAAGACAATGTTTTATGAACTTGTGTAATCATCTGCCTCCCATTTTCTTTTTCGTAGTTGCTACAACTTTTTTTTTACTTTATCTAAGGTTATATTGAACTTTCAGGTTATGGTGCAAATGGCGCAATTATTCATTACAGGCCATATCCCGAAAACTGTAGTGTTGTTGATGACAAAAACCTCTTCCTTCTAGATAGTGGTGCTCAGTATATTGATGGTACTACTGATGTAACGAGGACAGTGCATTTTGGTGAGCCAACCTTGAGGCAGAAAGAATGCTTTACCAGAGTGTTGCAGGTTGGTGATCAGCAATCATTGTATTCCAAATGTTGGTGTAACTTATATGTATACTTGATGCATTAACTTCATTCGGAGACCCTTTCTAAATTGAAGTAATTTATCTTGATCTTTTAACTTTTTTTTAAAAATTTGATTCTTATTCTATCTATCTTGGTTTCTCATTATGACATTCTGTCGTAAAAAAAACTGTCGGGCTGTTCAGGCCTACTATTACGATATTGCAATCCTTGTTTTTTAAGTTTTTTTCGTTTTCTGTATCTGAATCTCTAAAGTTCAAGTGATTTAGATGTAATCGTCCTTCGGAGAAGTCTCATTAGTCCTTCTTTGCTTTGTTAGGGCCACATTGCTCTTGATCAGGCAATATTTCCCGAGAATACTCCTGGTTTTGTTCTCGATGTGCTTGCTCGTTCTTCTTTATGGAGGATTGGACTTGATTATCGTCACGGTATTCTGCGGAATCCTACTTTCTTGGATACATGATTTACTGCTTCAAAATGCTATGATAAATAACATAGTGGTCCATCACACCAAGTTCTGCATCCTTCTTTTGGTTGATTTTAGGTACCGGTCATGGAGTTGGAGCTGCATTAAATGTTCATGAAGGTCCACAGAGCATAAGCTCACGTTATGGAAATATGACCCCGTTGCGGAAGGGCATGATTGTTAGCAACGAACCTGGATATTATGAAGACCATTCCTTTGGAATTCGGATTGAGGTATTAATTATCTATCTGATAAGGGTTTATGTATGTTGATCAGAGTTGGCTATACTTCTAATTTCATGAATATTGAATTTTAAAGGGCATTTTTTGTCAATAAAATAAATATTTTTTGAGGACTATGTAGAGCCATTTAGCCTCTCTTTTATTTATCTAGTTATTATTACTTTTTGTACTTCGGCTCAACAATTGTCCCATTGGTATTCCAGCAGGGGCCTGACTTGAGTATCCTTGAAAAAGATGCATACTCTCGAGATATTTGAATAGGAGAGACCCACTTTTTTTGGTTATCTGTGTTGAAAAGGGTTTCGTTCTACATTAGAAAACTAGTATATGCTTAATTACTTTTTGCCTCGTTAGCTTAGATTTGAACCCTTTTGTTTTCTTGCTTGTGTATGTTGTGTGTGATGACCATATACTGTTTAAGCTCGAGACAAACTGTATAGTGACTCATCCAAATATATGATATTGTTAAAGAATGTCTTAGATGGTATGCTGCTCTCATATTTAGTTCCACACTGACTATTGACGGGACTTTGGTGTTGTTAGAGTTATCTTATTATTAGACCATGCCATTTATTTATTTATTGAGCCATATAACTCTTCGAGGTCCTTTTATGTAATCCCTTAGCTCTTTAGGGTTTCATGCTAGATAAGAAACCTTAGACCCATGGAATATGACAAATTATTTTCATTCTCTTATCTTCTTCCACATTGTATCAGAGCAACGACCCTAGACTGGTGTTCTAGATCTCACCGTCACCACCAGCTCCTCTCCTCTCGTAGGCCCTTGCACGGGGACTTCCCTATGCCTAGGGCCCCACGCAATTATTTTCTTCTTCGCAGCAAGGGCCTGAGGCCATCTCCAGCACTACCCAGTCGCTCAAAGGAGGTCTCCAGCACTACCAGCCACTCGAAGAGGGCCTCCAATGCTAGGCAGCATCACCCAGCAAGCCTAAAGGGGCTTATGTGTACCACCCAACGACCAGGTGCCACCCAGCCTGACTGCGCATACGGGGGCTCTTTCCCTTATCTGCCACCGTCGTCTGTGACCATCCAACCACTTTGCATGGCCTCCTGCGACTCCCAATACTGTGTGCTATCGCCACCTATACCACAATGATCTAGGTCATCCTCATGCTTGACTGAACATCTGATTCTTTATACTTTTATTAGAGCATGATGGCATCTCTTCCTACCGAGACCAAACCCTTGTACACTACGTTTCCTTTGATGGTATATAAAGCACTTCTATCAAACTAAAGGGCATCAAAAACTTCGTGTTATGATCTCGCACATTTGAGGTAGTCATCGATGGTCAACTGAAGACATTCTGAGGAGAGATGCTTTGAAAGAGAGGGATGGAGATTATGATACATGGCTTGGAGATTACTATCAGGTCATTGCTTGGATGACCAACAATGTCGAACCGCACATTGCTGCAAATCTACTCCACAAGGACACGACCAAGGAGATGTGGGACTGCCTGGAACAAACATATTCCCAGAAGATGACTAAGTCTCATCTCGCCGACTTGTATATTGCAGATTTAGTTTGCATCCCAAGGAGATTCACTCTCGTAGAGTACTACTGGCATCTCATCAGTTTGTGCAAGGCACTTGTGATATTTCAACATGCTTGTTGTACTAAATAGGTGGAGTGATCTTAATGGTAGGCTTATCATTTTCTTGCTTGACTAAATCCTTAATACCAAGTAGTGATGGAGCAGTTTTTGATGTTTGATACCTCGATCAAGAATATATTTGGTCATCTTGAGGAACCGGAGAAATCTGTTGGACAAGCTTCTACTCTGCCTCTCGCAGAGAATTCTACACACTTTGCATCATTTGGGAGAAGAGGACGGTAGAGCTTTCTAGGAGGTTGAGGTCGCGACTCTGGTCATGACTGTGGACGTGACTCAAGTCATGGTCATGACTTAAGTTGTAACTGTAACATCCGGATCTTAATGAACTGAAGCTCCTGTCAAGAAAAGGATGTTGCAAGCAAGTTTGGATCTCCAAAGTGGAGATATTCAAAGGTACATATCTCTCTCCTCTTTGTTCTCATTAAAGTCAATGTTGAAGTTTCTAATTCAGTTTTTTTTTGTTGCTATCCATCAGGTATTTTATCTATTGTTGTATGTTAGATAAAGCCACAAAATCCTTCCAAACTTAAAGGATCAAAGGTACAATCTTTTCCCCTCTCTTGCTGCTTTCCATGCATGGTCTTTACACATTTTGATAGTAATAGGTTGCTTGAGAGTTGTATATTCTAGATATGTTATAACTGGGTTACCATATATTATAACATGTTGGGAACAAGGGTCTTGTGTTAATCTAAAGCCATGGAAATTTGACTTTATAATACTTGTGTATTGCATGTGGCAGAAGATAGATTGCACTTTCATCTAAATTCTAATTGTATATTCCTGGTTAATATGATGTGAATACATACATAACATCTCAATACTAATAATAGAAGTACAAATGATTCCCAAGAACATTTAAACCATTGTGAGATATACATGAGGGTCGGTAAAGGCAGTGATATCATGTTCTGCACAAGGATCATTGGAACTAGAGTTTAATGTAAGGATATACAACACTAATGAAGCCTATAAAGAAGGTCATCATATTTATCTCTTGAGATGGTAACATAGAATCATGATATCATCAACATCTCAAAAGACTGTTTGATGAGCTATAAGTTTATTATGCTTTAACCAGCAACAATCTTCTCTATGGCCACTACATCTAGAAAAGTAAAATAATATGTGGCTCATCTCGATGTAAAACAATCACGGTTGTGGGCATGAGTGGACCTAATCTGTCCCTCCTAGAAGAACCAACCATGGCAGAGGTGGTCTCACCTTTCTTAGGTGTATGAAATAATATAGATAATATACTCAACTTAATATGTACCTCCTAACTAGAAGAAATCTTTGATGTGGTAATCCTTTGTGACAACACGACCTCATATGGAGATTCCAGATCCGGAAGAAAAAGATCAACAATCAATGGATATCTGAACAGTCCATGTGTTGCACATATACAGACATGTGTGTAAGAATTTAGCCTTTTAAAACTAGAATTCCTAGCATAGCAGTATTCAACTAAAGGTTGGGTATTCTGCTTCATTTTAAACATTAGACAAATCTGCATAATGCAAGCAAAATTCTTCTCTTCAGAGTATAGTCAACTTAAGAATCTGCCACATTTTTTTTCATGGTTTTTGATGCACAATATCTATACTGCTGGAGCATATTCCATTTTATGACATAATCAGGAGATTATTTTCAATGGAGCATATTCCATTTTATGACATAATCAAGAGATTATTTTCAATATTAAGTATTCTAAAATCTGTTAAATATATTGTTATCAACTTATTTGGATTCTTAATCTCGAGAACAATCACAGAAGGGTTATTTCAACCTATTGAAAATGACGAAAGATAAAGAATTTAACTATGATCTAGCTTAATGATATCAAGATCGCGTAATTAACCCGACATATTTTTTTTAGCAAGGGTAGGAAGATACAAAGTAGCTAAAGGGGTATAACTCTTGGCTGGGAGTTTGATACATACAATTGGGAGGGTTTCTCAATATCTCTTAGTAATAGTGATAAAGAATCGAAAGATGGCTACGGTGGATAAGTAAATAATAATCTCAATATGTTAGCATTATTAGAATGACTTGAGATCTAGTGGAAGAGAAGATTCGGGGTGAAATTTTGCAGTGCCAGGAAGGATTGCATCGACCATCTTTTCATCTTTTGTTCATTATATTAGGGTATTTTCATATAAGAGACTTATAAAAATTAGATTAAGAGTCTTGCCACTAAATTACGAGTTAAATAACAAAAGTAAAATTTCTACATTAAATTAAATTTTAAATTCAGTTCCAATAAACAACTTATGATCTCGTGGTTTGAAAAAGGAGTTCATTGAGATATTTTCATAAATCTAGATTAATAAGCAAGCCGCCAATTGATGAGATCATCTATGATCAATGACTGAAGATCTTTGTGATCAATCATTCAAAATCACTAAAGTATGAATCACTATTCAATATAATTATCAACAAGATACCTAGATCTGTAAAGTTGACTACATCAGAGTTCAAGAGAGGATGAGAAATTAAGTTAGTGATGATGATTCAATGATGACTAGTAATTAAAAGTGCCAGTCATGGTAACCTTTACGCCTGACTGTGCGAGGGGGCGGTGACCCTCAGCTGGGCGGAAGATTAGGAAGCCCAGTTAGGGCAGCGGCCGCTTCGTGCACGGGTCTAGGATCCCAGTCTTTTTCTCGGTTTTTTCGCGAGCGCTCGCAGTTTTTACGCCTCTCTGGGATCCACAGGTTTTCTTTTAAAGACCAGTTCCGCTGACCCTTGTTCTTTAGGGTACCTAGGCTGGAGGACCCTTGGTTTTAGTTTTTCGAGCTCGTTATCCCGTACTGGTCGGGCCGGTTTTTCTTTTAGAGCGACTTTTCTAGAGAGTCTCTCTCACCCGTCTCAGTGGCGTAGTTTTGGAGTAGACCTATCCCTCTATTGGACCGCCCTTCCAATTAGAGGGCGAGACGGAAGAGCCTCTTTTATAGGCTACTTCACCGCTTGAGTTTTATTTATTTTTCGCTAACAGACTTGGCGATGCTACATCTGAATCATACATGTATACATCTGAATCCTCTATGGCTACCTCCAAATCAGTTACAGTTGAATCTGAAAAAGATACATTGAAATTGGATTGAGTCACAATTGAGTTGGCTAAAGTTGAATTTCAGTTGAGTTGGTTTCCGTTGAACTAGTTACTTTTCTGCCAATAATTCCTGGCAAAGAGAAAAGACCATATCATGAAAATCATCCTTATCAGACTATCTACTAGGCTTGAGAAAAACAACAAGAAAAGAATCAAAACCCCATATCCATCATATACTCTTACTATGATCAATCCACAAGATTCTTAAACATCTTTATAAGCATTATAGAGATAATGATTATATCAGAGTCTCATCATTCATATTCTCAAGACCAGTCAAACTTGTATTATAATTAATAGGAAGGCAATGACTTAAATATGGACCACATGATATTGGTATATAAATGATTAATGTGGGTAATTAGTGTAGGATGAGTAGACTGGGGTTTTACATACCAAACAACTTGAAAGCCTGTTTCATTGCAAGTAGCTTTAAATTTTAATTGTCAAGGCCAAATTACTTGCTTTCTTTTGGAACCACAAAATTTCCTGTTATTTTTAATTAATTAAGATTTACTCAACATTTGTTGATGTTCTTTTCTCCCTATTCCATGGATTGCAGGCAAAATACCTGCACCGTTGTATTGGGAGAGTTGAATGTCAGTTTCTGAAGCAAAACATAGCTGGTATGTATGTTATAGTTTGTTCAAGATATTTATGCTTTTATTTCTCTTCTGATAAAATTGGGATACATGTATATAATGCAATTTCTGTTGTTACATATAAACTGATATGGAAATTTATGCAATATAAGTGTGACATGTTATAGTTCTGTAGCCTGTTAGTTAACGTGAATGTCATCCGTATAAAAAAAATTTCCCTAATTTCCAGTTCCCTAATGCGATTTCTAGAGAATATGATATTACGGATGATGTGTAAACGGGTTTCCCAGATCCGAGAAGGAACGGGCCTCACAGTAACCATGGACGTGACATTACTACTCCTCAATGCTAACAATGCATACACTTCTAGTGCTAGAACCGTCAAAGCGATGTTGGGAAAAGTTTGGCTTTTCCTCCTCATGTCGATAGTGCCTAAGATAACACCTTTGATACTGAAGAGACATCTCCTGATCTAGTCTTCAGATGGCAGATGGTCCAACTCAATGCTTCTGATTATTCACATCTGATGCAACTTCTACAAAACCTTGGACCCGGTACTTCCACCAATGAGAGTACTAATACTGTTAGTTTGGCTACCTCTTCATGTATAGTAGCCTACTCCGCTGCTGCTTATGCCCATGCTTGGATTATTGACTCTGGAGCCTCCAAGCATTTGACAAGAGAAGGTAGTATAGAAACCTTCTCCTAGCCCTCTTCATCAATGAAGTCGGTTCGGGTTACTAACAAAGCTCATTCCCTTGTTACTACTGTCACAACTATGGAGTTCTCCTCCAAGCCTCTACTCACTGGATTTCATTGTGCCCTTGGTTTTCTTCCAAGCTTGCTGTATGTTCGTAAGCTTTGTATTGAGCTTAACTGCCATGTGATGTTTGATGAATTCTTCTGCTATTTTCATGTCTTCCAAATGAGCACGAGAAGAATGGTCTCTATTATCTAGACGTACCCTTTGATTCCATATTTGCTGATGTTGCGTCTATTTCTGACGATCCATTTCTTTGGCATCTTTGTCTTGGGCGTCTTTCTGCCAAGGACCTCACCATGATGTTCCCTGAACTCTCTACTCTAAAGCCCTTTGAGTGTGAGGCTTGGAATTTGGGAAACATCACCGAGCTTTCGTTCCTGCTCGTGCTGAGTCACGTCGTACGACTCCTTTTGCTTTAATCCATTATGATGTTTGGGGGCCCTGCTCGGTTTGCACCTTGAGCGGTCACATATATTTTGTAGTCTTTGTGGATGATTATAGTAGATCTTATTGGGTATATCTAATAATTGAATGTTCAGGGATTAATAAAATTATCATGACTTTCTTTTAATAAATCCAAACATATTTTTCTTCTTGTGTTCAGATTATTCAAATAGACAATGCTCTTTAGTTCACACAACATAACCTGATATCATTGGCTTTCAATCTATCAATGGACCATCATACGACTGTTTGGTCATAAAGACCCACCTGCATGCCACTAGTCTAAATCCCATGGGGCACGGTACAAGAGCCTACGTGCCCAAGATGTAAGTACATCCATGTCCTCATCCATGGATCATCGCCACCAACCATTATTCTGTAATGCAGTATGATGATCTCCGGGATTAGAAATGTTCATTAGAGCATCTGCAAATCTCTTGTCACAACTAGATAAACCATCAGTAGAAGTAAAATGTGACATAGGATGAAAATTACATTGCCTCTTTAATTCCTAGAGAGCTACAGGATGCTCTTGAAGCGCATACAGGGCCGTAATGGTGGGAGTTCTTGAAAAGGCATATTATCCTGCAGAAAGGAACACACAAAGACACAGACGTAGGTATAGTAGTGTGACTATAATTATAGACGATCGGTGGTGATGGTAGATCCAAAGGGATGTCTCTATTCAAAAAAAGCGACATCATTAGAAATATAGTATTGATGCCCAATAGCACATATAGCCCTTCCGAGTGCGAGAGTCCCCAAAGTAAACACACTTGATAGCCCTAGGTGACTACTTGTCAATAGTGTTCATGAAAGCGGCCTGTATGGCCACATATGCGACTATATATCTCTAATTTGCCTCCTCAGCGCATCGATTACATGAAGCCCCCTTTATGTACCATTTGTGCATATGCGGCATGTGCAGACGCATATGCGCTCCATGCGCCCATTTAAGGTCTAGTTGGTCTGAATCGTTTGAGAAAATATTTGTGATGATTTTTTATTTTTTGAACAAGAACAAGGGGGTGCACTCCCAAGATGGGAGTCACCACACCACAAATTTCATTGATATAGAAAAAGATACATCATCATCCGGATACCCAGAAGTTGTACAAAGCGTTACACTGCGCCACCACATTCTCATAGTAAAAGCGCTGCCCCTTGAAAATGACATCAATTTCTACCAAGCCATATAGCCCAAAGTACCGCAAAGACTCTGGACACATCACCGGTGGAGCCGGCGCCCACCGCCCGAATGGAGCCCCAAAAAAGATCCGCAGAGGAAGACCTGTACCCACGGCAACCCCAAGGGACTCCCAGACGTCCACCGACAACCTGCAAACA
>JAZKJV010000512.1:0-40428 GCA_037367405.1 Ottelia alismoides | reverse complement strand
ACTCCCCGGCAGAGGGAATCTCCGAAAGCAACTGCAAAAAGTCCTGCATACTCCGGTCAGACAAAGCCGCAGTGAACCTCGGAGCCCAAGTACTAGAGTCCACCACCTCCGCCACCCGCGCCTCCTTGTCCACAGCCAACGCCATCAACCTATGGAAACGGATCCCCAATGGCCCCTCTCCCGTCCAGTCATCATGCCAAAATCTGAAAAGAAGCCCATCTCCCAGCCGCGGGCGAAGAAGAGGCCTCAAAGCAGGCAGAACCGCCCGGACCCCACTCTAAAGGGAAGACTCATGACGCCGCCTCGCCGCCACCAACTCGCCCGAGACCCCATAAATCTTCCTCAATAGCCGCACCACCAGCAAATCCGACGGACCCCAGATGCGCACGACCCACTTCGCCAGCAATGCCCTGTTCATGCAATCCACATCCCTGACCCCCAACCCGCCCTCGGAAACCGGTAGAGTGAGATCCGTCCAAGCCACCAGGTGCAGCCCCTTCTTATCCTGCTTTCCACTAGACCAGAAGAAAGATCTCATCAAACCCTCCACCTTCTTTCTAACCCCAACAGGCATCAAGCGGGAAGAGAAGAAGAAAATCGGAATCGCCGAAAGAACATGCTTGAGCAGGGTAAGCTTCCCACCCTCGAACAAAGTGACAGCCTTCCACCCCTCCATCTGCTCCTCCAGCCTCCGAATAACACAGTCCCAGTCGGACTTCCTCAGCCTACCGTCGACCAGAGGCAAACCCAAGTAGGAGATGGGTAATGTACCAAGGGGGCAGCCCGCCCACTCAGCTAACCGAATCCTCTCGTCCTCCTGCATCCCAAGAGTTACCAGAACAGACTTCTGCCTGTTGATCTGCAAGCTAGAAAGACATCCAAAAACGTCCACCAGGACAGCCGCGTTGTGGTTCTGAGCCTCTGTCCCCCCCCCCAAAAAATCAGCGTGTCGTCCGCATATTGCAAAACCGGGACGGAGATATCCCCCAAGGTGAACCCCTCACACCAACCTTCCTCCACCGCCCGCTGAAATAAAACCGCAAGACAATCCGCAGCCAAAACAAACAAAAGGGGAGCAAGGGGGCATCCCTGGCGCACCCCCCTCTACGGTTGGAACCAGCCTCCCTCCTGACTCCCATTAACCAGCACCGAGCAAGAGCACGTAGTGACACACCTCTTAACCCAGTCCACCCAAAGAGGAGGAAACCCCTTCTTCTCAAGCGACCTCCACAGGAACTTCCAGCTGACACAGTCATACGCCTTCGCATAATCAATCTTCCAAATCGCACCCTTCTTCCTAGATCTCTTCCATTCACGGCAAACCTCCGACGCAGTCACAATACCATAAGCCATACACCGCCCAGGAATGAATGCGGACTGAGATGGAAGAACCACACTTGAGAGAACAGCTCTAAGCCTGCTTGCTAAGACCTTGGCCACAATGAGATAGATGCCGTTAGATATCGATATAGGCCGATAGTCTCCAACACCCACAGGGGTCTCTTTCTTAGGTAACAGAAAAATCAAGGCCCTGTTGACCTTCTCAAAGCCGCTGTTGCCAACCCTGAACTCATTCAGAACCTCCAAAATTTCTCCCTTCAACAGCTCCCAGAACTCCCTGTAGAAGCATATAGAGAAACCATCCAGACCAGGAGCCCCATCCGCATTCAAATCCCAAACCGCCCGGCGAACCTCCGCCTCCGAAAAGTCTGCCACCAACAACTCCGCCTGCTGACCAGTCAACGTCCCCGACCCCCGCCCAGTCCACCCCCAACCAACATCCCCCCTCACCCTCCTCGAGGCCCCCACAAAATGCTCCCGCAAAGCAACACCTATGCTCCTTTCCCCCGAAACCCTTCGGCCCCCCACCTCCACCTCATGCAAGAAGCTCCGCCTCCTCCACCCAGAAGCAACCGAATGGAAGAAGCGAGTGTTAGCATCACCCTCCCTCAACCACTTCTGGCGCGACCGCTGCCTCCAATGAACCTCCTCTTTCCTATCCTCGTGATATACCACCTCCAACCATGCATCCCTCTCCTCCACCTCCTCCGGAGACAAACCCCGGACGTCATCCAGCCCATCCAGCCTGGTAATCCCCGCCACCGCCTCAGCCCAGGTGGCCCTCCTCCTACTGGCGACCTCCTTCCCATACGACAGCAAGACCCTCCTGAGTGCGACGAGCTTCGCCGCAAAGCGCGACACCGCCGAACCGGAAACGGAGAACGCCCGCCAATGCTCAGAAACCAGATCCCGAAAGCCCTCCTCCAACAACCACTTCTTCTCAAATCGGAAAGAGAACCGAGCCACACGCTCCTCGCCGGAAAACCAAAGAACCGGGGTATGATCAGACAGCGTCCTTGGAAGAGCCCAAGCCCTCGCCAAAGGGAATAATTCCCCCGCCTCAACTGACACCAGGAACCTGTCGAGTCTGGACCTGGACCTCGCATTCCTCCACGTGAACCTGCACCCTGCCGCGTCTACCACCGACAAGCCCAAAGAGCTGACCACCTGCCTCAAGTCCGCAGAACCAGCATCCAGGCCCCCGCCACCCCCCGGCCTGTCCTCCGGGAGCAAGGTGACGTTCAGATCCCCACCAATAATCCAGGCCCCATCCCCCACCTCAGGCGCTATATCGACCAAGTCAGTAGTCAATATGCCATCCTCCTGTCGGCACGGGCCGTAGACGTTAGTGATGAAGAGGAAAAGACCATTCGCCCTACGACGAAGCCTCACCGACAAAGCAAAGCGGGAGGCTGAAGTCCCCAACAAGTCAAAAGAATCGGACCACCAGCCCGTCAGAAGCCCCCCGGAGGCTCCCACAGCCTCCTTCACCGCCACCTGAAAGATGTCCCCCCTACATACCTCCCTTCGTTGCTGCTCATCCAACGACTGCAGCTTTGTCTCCTGAATAATAAAGATATCTGCCCCAGCCTCTCTCAGCAAATTATGCACCCCGAGTCTCTTGTCGGGCCGGCCCAAGCCCCTCACATTAATCGACAGCAGCTTCATTTATGTAACCGCTCGACCATCTTCAAGGGAGGAATAACTCCCAAACGCCGCGCCATTCCCCGGTCCAGAGCAGCAAAGCGGTTCCTCACCTCAATGGGACTTCGAACCACCGCGTCAGCAACCTCACCTGCATCTCCCGCCACCAACGCCGCCCGCAACGACGCCCTAGCCGGCCTCCCCTCCCTTCTCCCTTCGCCACTCGCCCTCTCATAAGCCAAACCGAACCGGCGGTCAGAGCCCTCACCGCCAACCATACCAGCGGCCCCCATAGGCGAGACAGGAGCCTCCACCACGGCCCCCGGGCCAGCATCCACTGTCGCACAAAGCAGGGGCGCTCCCACCTCCACCGACCCACCTGCCACCAAAATCTCCGCCATCAGGACCTGCCCCTCCCCCAACTGCCCACCCTCAAGTGGCACCCCGACACCCAACTCGGCCCCCGGGGCCGCCGACCCTCCAACCATCCCCTCCAACCCCAAGGACACAGCTGCCACCTCCCCCACACCACAAACCCCACCAACCTCACCCAAAGGGACCGACTGCAGTGAACCCGCCCCCGGAACCTCCACCTCAGAAAAGGAGCCAAAGCGAACCACTGACTTAGCAGGAAGAAGCCCGTTGGAGCTCCGTCTCCCCCCACAAGGAATCCCCCCCTCCACGTGCAGCGCCCCACCCCCCGGGGCTTGTGCGGCACCAAGGCTAACCGCCTCACCACCGCCAACCACCGACCCAGACTCCGCCACGGAGAGGCCCCCCTTACGTGCCCCGGCCCCCTGCAAAGCCGCCCAGACATCAGCGGCCACCAACTCAACCAAGACCTTCCTACCGTCCAGCACCACCTCCCACCAGCCCATCTTCTCCTCGCCAACCGGCCTCACCCGGAGCACAACGTCCACAGGTTGCCCCGGGTCACGGTCCGCCGCCTCGACAGAGTCCACCACAAGAACACCCTGCAGCAATCTCGAGATGCGGTCCTTCGACCTCGCCCTCATCGGCAGCCCCCTGAGCACCACTCGCTCCACCCGAGCCGGCACAACCGCGACATCGGAGTCCCGAACCCTCCGCCACTTCATCAGCAAAGCTTGCTCAGCCGACCCGCTCAGCAAGGCATGCTCCTCGCTCACCTGAAGCCCCCTCGCCAACGCCCGCCACGGAGAGATCAGCCCCACATCACCCTTGAAGAGCGCCCTCGACACGAACCCCACATCTGAAGTTGCCGAGAAGAGGGCCCCATCCCTAACGCCCTCAGCCACCAGCATACATCCAGCCCGCGTCAGCAACGGACAAGACCGCCTAGAGTGACCGAACCCCCGGCAAGAGAAGCAACGGAGCGGCCCGCGGCAAGCCCTCGCCCAATGATCCAACGCACCACACCGGAAGCAGCCCCTACCGAAAGGAGAAACCAACGGGGGCCCCCTAGCCCGCACAGAAGCCCTCGTCGCCCGCCTCCTGCGCTGACCTTCCACCAAACACCACTCCCCCAGACCTCCTTCAGCATCCAGAGCAGCCCCCACTCCCAGATCGGCAACACAAAAGGCAGAACTCCCCCCAACGCCATCTGCACGTGGAAGAAGACTGCCCGAACAGCCCTGAGCAGCCACCGGGGCAGAACATGCACCTTCAGAATCCCCACGGAGGGGTCTCGAGCTGGGCCTGGAAGGTCCCGCTCCCTGAAACGGCTGCCGCACCGGCTGAGGGACCCCCCCCCCCGAGGCATCCCCACCGCCGCCCAGCACCGCCAATCTGCAGCCAGCGCGAAGGCGGGAAGTCCCCTCAAGCGCGCGGCAGCCACCATCGCCCCAGCTCGCCCCACGCGACACGAAGACCCCGCCTTGCTCGCCACAGACCTCGCCAGGTCTCTCTACGCGCCACCCGCCCTCGGGCCGAGCCTCAAGCTCTCGCCGCAGGCCCCGCGACCCGAACCCCGCACGCGCCTCCGGCTGACGACATGCTCCCAAGGCCAAACCATCGCGCGCCGCGATCGCCCGAGAAACCCTAAGGCGCGAGCGAGCGTCCCGAAGCGACATCTGATGATTTTTTATTTCCGAGGTCTATTTAGTTTTTATTTATTACCGAGGTCTTAATTTCAATTGCTTTCAACTTTAGTTTCTTGATCCGTTTAGTTTGATCTAAATAGGTCTGAATTTCAACTGGTACTGTATAGCTTATTGTTTTGTTTACTTTTGTTTTGTACTTTCAATTAATTTTGAATTTCATTCTTTTTACTGTTGAGGTTTAAATTGTTTATACTGAGGCCTAGACTGTTTAGTTTTATTTTTCTTTGATTTGGATTTTAGTTATATTTTTTTGATTACATATATTAAATCAGATCATGCAATATTATCTTTGATGATTTTGATATTTAGTTGTACTATTTTGAGCTCTACACAAAAGTCATTTTTCTTAGATGTTCTGTTGGACCTTATTTATTCATAAATTTAGTTTAGTTGTAGTCATTTTTGTAGATATTTATTTTTAATCGCATAAAATAGAAAACCCCATAGAATCGCATATACCCAGCATATGCTTCCGCATACCGTTTAATCGCTATTCAGTGACTTGTCCGAACGCATACGCATACCACTTTCATGAACCTTGCTTGTCAGTAACATGAAAATTACGGACAAACACGATGCACCTAAAAATCGTCAATGGTAATAGGCAAGGTAACTCATTGGGGTACAGTACAGAGAAAGGAGTGTCCACCTTTAGGACAGAAGATGGAACCCTGTTTATGATATGGGAAAAAGTAAGAATATGGCGTCCTCCTAATAGAACTTTGGAACCTTCATCTGAGTGAGTAGAGACCAAGCAATATCAAGAAGATGTCTAAGTTCTCTTTCGGCTTACTCCATTCTGCTAGGAGGTATACTGATAGGAAGTTAGATGTACAGCTCCCTAAGAAGCAAAAATCTTTCAGAAGGTCTTTGTTATGGAGAATCTTGGACAACTCCACTACTTTTTTGGCATTAAGGTGATACACACTACAAAGGGACTACAACTCTCACAACGGAAGTATTGTCTAGATATTCTTACCGAGGTTGGACTACTTGGATGCAAACCATTTGACATCCCTGCAGAATCGGGGAAGCACTTTACATCTACTGATCCTAAGTTGGAGGATACCACACGATATAAAAGCTTGAGCAAGCTGTTCTACTATATTGTTACTGGGCCAGATACATCGTATGTTATGAGCAGAGCCAACCAACACAATGAGAGACCTCTTTATAGTCATTGACAGGCGTTCTTCTGATCCTTCGACACTTGAAGGGATTTCTAGGCGAGACCTCTTCTCTAGGATTAATAATCATACCGATGTCTTCGTTTATGCAGATGCAGATTATGCCAGTTCACCGAGGATTGTCGATCAATTACATGCTATACTATGTTGGTGGCAGCCTTGTTACTTTGCAGAGCAAGAAGTAGATAATAGTCTCTTGATCGAGTGCAGAGGAAAAATACATGGCAATGACCCAAGCCACCTGTGAGATTACCTGGCTTATCTCCTTTCTACAGGAACTTGAACTTCCTGCTACTAATCACGTACTTTTATACTGTAACAACAAGTCTGCTACATATATTACTGTCAATTAAGTATTTCATGAGCAGACTAAGCACATTGAGGTTGGTTGTCACTTCATTCCTGATGCAGTACGAGTGAAGATCACCATTCGACATATCTTCATAGATATCCAACTTGCAGACCTATTCACGAAGGCCTCACCAAAGAAATGTTTCTCATGGATGATTTCCTAGTTGGGTACGATACATAGACATGCTCCTACTTTAGGGGCACTGTTAGAGTCATCTTGTTATTAGACCATATCGTTTATTAATTCATTGAGGCATCTAATCCTTCAGAGTCCTTTATGTAATTCCTCTTTATATAAGAAACCCTAGACCCGTGGAATAAAACAAATCATTTTCATTCTCTCGTCTCCTTCCACAAGCATGTTGATGGAACTATATATAGAGCCGCTCCATACCCATTGTAATCTTTAAGAAATTCTATAAAAGAAACAACCCTTCGTGGTTTTCTCCGGTGGTTTCATCCTGCTCCTTGGGGAGTAGGGTTTCCCTTAAAGTCAAAGTTCTTCTTTTTTTTCTTATACCTCTTTCCTCATTTCTATATTTTCTCATGATATTAGAGCAAGTTGGTTCTCAGATATTTTTTCGAGATTCATTCTTATTTCAATTATTTTCTCAAGATTCTGGAAGTTTCTATTATTGAAGATCACTTTTAGGTTACGCTTCCCCATATTCTCTAGATAATCTCTGATTGTAGTGGAGTGATGGGTTCGTTCACATGAGATTTGTGCAAGGGATTCTCTTCTCAAAATGTGGCAATGTGAAAGTTCTTTAATAGAAGTAAGCGATGGAGTTCACAAAATCAATTTGGATGCAATGTCCAGGCGTGCAATCTCTAATTACATAGTGCGCCTTCACGCAGAAACACCCAGCAATGTCTCCACCTGCCCAGGTGCGTGATCCTCCCACACTCGCTATCTTTAGGACACTTCTAGGCTCCTCCCTATGCACGATTCTCCTAGGCACATAATCTTCTCAGACCTGTGATCTCCATGAGATCTCCTTGCACGCAATCTCTCTCTTCGTGCGTGATCTTCGTGCATGATCCCTCGTTGCATCATCTCCCAAGCATATACTCTCTCTCAAGCTGTATAGAAGTCTTTGAGAGTTCACGTAGGCGAATGAGAAGACAAATATGAAGGTGGATGCAACTCATTGATTGGTTCATCGCCATCTCCATATGCTGGTGCCGATCCTTCAAGTGATGGCAGCATAATTAACGTCGTAACCTTATCAAGGAGAGTGGCGATGATGGGTTCCCCCCCACGTAGATACCTGGGCAGCGACGACTCCCCAGTTGGGTGCCTTATTTCTAGATGAAGAGGTTTGAATGCTTGTTTGATCCATCAAATAAAAAAAGGATGAGATAACAGAATCCTTAAGTGAGTTTCATTTTTATTTATGCTTTCAACCCAAAGATGCCCACAATATGTTATTCAAATGTTCAATCTAGGCAGTATCCTTTTTTTGGTGTATCTCAGAGATGGACCTAATAAAAGGTAAAAAAGCCATCTTCCATTTTCTTTTGAGGATACATGTGTGTGAGTGATGCGGATACATAGCACACGAGTCAGTTATCGATCGAGATTTCTTAAAGGACTATTATTCATATTATAATGCTCTAGTTTCTCCTCACCAGCATGACCTAATAAGCATTGCCATCAATAACCAATGAAGTATGTGTTAGTCAAAGTTGTTTCTATTATCATGTATTCAATATGTGACTGAGTTTTTTCTATTTATCCAAGCTACTGGTTCCAGTTACATTTCTCTCATGTTTAGTTATGTATCGATTATTGACAAAATTTTGGTGTGTTGGTCTGGCTATATATAGACAGTCATATCCATTGTAAAGTTTGAGGAATACAATAAAAGAAACAATCATTTATAGCTTTTGTGGTGACCATCGTTCCCCGAGTATCCGAGTACTCAACAAACCGGTTCCACCCACACACATTCCACATTCGAAAACACATAATAAACATAAACATGAGAAAATAACATAAAAGATTGGTTCCATTCATAACGTATCCATCATTATTTACAATCCATGTCCACGAAAATATACTTGTGTGCATTGAGATGTGATACAAATGAAAATTTGCAACGGTGAAAAATAAATTTAATGGTGGAAATACTTGATGGAGAAAAAATAGAGGGTGGAAGAAGAGAAAAATAGGGGTTGGACTACAAAAATAGAAAGAGAAATAAAAAATGGCGAAGCCTTATCCCACTATAAGTAGGGTCGGCTACATGGATTCTTGCTAAATTCCATGTTGAAAGTTTCGATTATTTTTTACGCAGGTTGTCGACTACCTAACGCAACCCCCCACGAGAGTTGATTTGAACCGTAGTCTTTTGGGTTGTAAGCACATTGCACTACCACCTGATCATTTAAGTGGGTACAAAGAGAAATAGTAACCGAATAACATAAAATCCAAATTTAGACTCTAAATATCTCTAACAGACTAACTACTTAATATACTGACTAACTAATTGATTCGAGATAGAATGCGATCTCGTTATTTAAAATGAAATTGCATATATTGATTTCTTTTTACTTTGACTTTCGCTTTCTTAATCACTTATTCAATTAGAACATAAATGAAATGTTAAATTATTTTGTAGTCTATTTCCCCTCGAATAATGATTCCTCTTAAAGGAATACTTTGAAACTCATATATAAGGGATTTACTTGTCTATATTCACTTATCTATATATTGTTTTGTTCCATTCGATCTTTTAGGTCTCTACCACACTCACCTCGATGGTTATATTCAATGGACGAAAAATTTTAATTGAGCTCCAATTTAGATGTTGTGCTGCATCAACTCTTCGCCGCTTCGAAAAACACATCTCCCGATGAGTTGTACAATCTCTGGTTGTGGCATTGTAGACTTTCATCTGAAATTGGTGGGTTAATTTTCTTCAATTTATTGTTCTTCTCATCATTACATTTATAATTGTGATGCTCCTCACGGATCCGGGATACTCGTTTACATAACACTCGTAGTATCATGTTCGGTAGAGATCGAATTAGGTTATTGAAATTCAAGGAAAATTTTTCTTGTTTAGTTTTTGAATGGCATTCACATTTTACTAACAAGCCACAGAACTAAAAATGTGTCACCAATTTATGTTGCATAAATTTCCATGTAATTTCTCATGTAATAACAGAAATTGCATTATGTACATGAATTCTAAATTTTAGCAGAAGAGAAAGAAAAGTATTTATAATATCCTGAACAAAAACTATAACATGCATACATGTTAATAATAACTGCAAAAGTTGAGGTTCAACTCTTCCAATATCACGATACAAGTGTTTTTCCTGTAATCCATGCAATAGGGAGAAAAGAACATCAACGAAATGTTGAGTACATCTAATTAATTAACAATAACAAGGAAATTTAGTGGCTTCAAAAAAAGCAAGTAAATAGGGCTTAACAATTAAAATTTAAAGCTCCTTGCATTGAAACAGGTTTTCAAGTTGTTCTGTAAAGGTAAATCTCCTGACGTGCCCATCCTACCTTAATTACCCATATTTAATATTTCATATATTAGTTATAGTTAGCATTTCATATATTGATTATAGGATTCATACTTAAGCTATTGCCCTTTTTTTAAAATTATGATTCATGTTTGATGGATCTTGGTGTTGTAGATGATGAGACTCCTATTTTGATATTGGTCTTTGCGAAATCAATACAACCATATATGATTTCTAGTCTTCCTTATTCCTTTTCAAGTCTCAAGGATTTATTAATTCTTTGACTCATTATATACTTATTATTACCGAGGTGATGCGGATCCTTTCTGATGTTTATTAATCATGTGGATAGATTATAGTAAGTGTATATGATGGGTCTGGTGTTTTGATTCTTTTCTCGTTGAATTTCTCAAGCTTAATGGATAATCTGTGGTCTTAGTCTGAGTAAGACCTCACACTATGACTATAAGGCAGTAAGGAAGCCTTAGGGTTGGGGTGCATTCGTAGGCATGCGGTGGATTAAAATGCATCGTAACTAAGTTCCCAACACGTCCACTAGCTATGTCTAACAACCGTGGTAGTAACTCGTAGTCTGATAATGATAATTTTCATAATATGATCCTTTCTCTTTGCCAGGAACTACTGGCGGAACAGTAACTAGCTCAACTGAAAATGAGCTTAACTGTAATCAAACTAAATTATACTCAACTCAACGGAAATCAAGCTTCAGTGTAACCAATTTAATTGTAGCCGATCTCAATCTCAACTGTAATTCATCTCAATTCTAGTCCAACTTATTTATGACTCATTCCAAGCTCAATTGTGACTTCTCCACATTCAACTATAATTAATTTAGATGTAGCCATAGATGATTCAGATGTAGCCATCGTCAAGCCTATTGGTGGAACGGTAACCAAAAACTCAATCGGTGAGGTAGTCTCCTAAGAGACCTTTCCGTCTCGCCCTCTAAGTGGAAGTGTGGTCCAGTATAGGGATAGGTCTATTCCAAAACTATGTCACTGAGACGAGTGATAGAGATTTTCCGAAAAAGTCACTCTAGAAAAATCAGCCCGACCGTTACGGACAAACGAGCTCGAAAAACTAAAACCAAGGGCCTTCCAGCCTAGGTACCCTAAATAACAAGGGTCAGCGGAACTGGTCTTTAAATGGAAACTTGTGTATCCCAGAGAGGCGTAAAAATTGCAAGCACTCGCGAAAAAATGCGAAAAGACTGGGATCCGAGACCCACGCACGAAGCGACCGTTGCCCCAATTGGGCTTCCTATTTCCGCCCAGCTGAGGGTCACTGCACCCTCGCACAGTCAGGTGTAAGGGTCACCAAGACTGGCACTCTTAATTATCAATCATTGCTAAATTACCATCATTGACTTAATTCCTCATCCTCTCTTGATCTCTATTGTGGTTAACTTTATAGATCTAGGTTTTTTTTGTCAATGATCTTATTGTTATAACTAATTCATCATTGGTTTCACTTATTTATCTACCCCATCCTTTCTCAATCTCTTCTATTGTTGATTTTACAAATCTAGGTATTTCGTCACTACCTATCTATCTTTGGTGATATGTGGAAATAGTAGAGTATACCTAAAAGATTAATAATGAAGATGATCGCTCTTTATGTTCATATGTTATTATTTCTGAAATCACGAGATTACCGGCCATCCATTGGATCTGGATCTAAGTTCAATTCAATGTAGAAACTTCAAACTTTTCTCATTTTACTCTAAGTTTAGTGGCATGATCATCGATCAAAATTGATAGTCCATTGTAGGAGAATATCCTAATATTGTCATTTTCAAGTATGAGAAATATAAGATTGATTATTAGTTGTTAGAATTATTAGATTTATATTTATGTTTGTAACCTTTCGGGTTCCGTAACCTCCCGTGACCTTTCAGGTTCTGTAACCCTCTGTAACCCTTCTAGCTTCGGGTTCTGTAAACCTTGTACTTTCTAGGGTTTTCTCTATATATAAGAGACCCTAGCTCTATGGAATAAACATCTCATTCGCTCCTCTTCTCAACATGGTATCAGAGCAACGGTCCTTGATCGAAGCCTAATACCTTAAATCTGCCGCCACCACCAACCCTCTCTCCACCGACAACGAGAAAGGAATGCAAACAGACAGATACGGATACGGATATAGGTGTTACCATATCCTTATCCGTTTCAAAATATGGATATGGATACGGAAACAGATATCATACGGATATCGAAAATTGAATACCGTATCCTTAAATACGGATACAGATTCAGAATCGGATAATCATGACTCGGATACAAATATTTAAGAAACATATACGGATTATCCTATAAATATTAAGCGCCTCCTCATACTTTTAGTTAGAAATGATGTCTTTACGGACTTATAATTGATCGATGACTAAATATTCAATAAACTTACAATGTTACGTAATAAATAAGAAAATAAATTAAAATATTGAATGAAAAAAATTGAATACCAAGGCATGTTGCGTGTGTGATTCGGATCTGGATGGTTGTCTTTTATATAATATTTTACATATATGCTCATCAGGAGATCTATATTAGCACATGGATGTACATGTCATAAGTGACTCGATAATACGGATATCCGTATCCGTATCTGCGAAAAATATATACATCTGTATCTGCATCCGAAAAAAATTTATAATTGTATCCATATCCAAATCCGTATCCGCAAAAAAATTAAAATTAGTATCCATATTTGTATCTTGTATCTGTATCCGCTAAAATCCAAAAATGTATATCCGTATCTGCTTAAAAATGGATACGGTAGCGGACGGATACAGATATATCCGCATCCGATTGCATCCCTAGCTGGACCTCCTGCATCGCTCATGGATTCTATGGTCTCGCACAAAGCAGTCTAAGTCCTCAACAACACCGGCTGCCACCTCCAGCAGCACCTAAAGCGTCGTCCGAAGCTCCAGCGGTACCTCATGCGTCGCCGGCACTGCTTGGAGCCCCCCCCCCCTCCAACAACCCCTACTTCAACATGACTTGTTTCTCCCAACTTTTTGTTTCTCCCAACTTGATGTTCCATACTCTTTATTCTATCAAGTATGGGAGAAAGGAGGAGTCTTAGATTATTCTTCAGGACGTCTGCTGCCCTGCCCCGACTAACAAACCCACACTCCAGACTCCTACTCAGGTCATCCGTCTTCATCGAGCATCGACTAACAAACCCACACATAATAATTTTCATATTATGATCTTTTCTCTTTGTCAGAAACTACTGGCGGAACAGTAACTAGCTCAACAAAAAACGAGCTTAACTGTAACCAAACTAAACTGTACTCAACTCAACTGAAATCAAGCGTCACTGTAACCAACTCAATTGTAGCCAATCTCAATCTCAACTGTAATTCATCTCAACTCTAATCCAACTTATTTATGACTCATTCCAAGCTCAATTATGACTTCTTTAAATTCAACTGTAACTGATTTAGATGTAGCCATAGAGGATTCAAATGTAGCAATCGTCAAGCCTATTGGCGGAACAGTAACCAAAAACTCAAGCGGTGAGGTAGTCTCCTAAGAGTCTTTTCCGTCTCGCCCTCTAAGTAGAAGTGTGGTCCAGTAGAGGGATAGGTCTACTCCAAAACTACGCCACTTAAACGGGTGAGAGAGACTTTCGGAAAAGTCACTTTAGAAAAATCGGCTCGACCGGTACGGGCAAATGAGCTTGAAAAACTAAACTGAGGGCCCTCCAGCATAAAATCCCTAAAGAACAAGGGTCAACGGAACTGTTCTTTAAAAGAAAACCTATGGATCCCAAAGAGGCGTAAAAACTGCAAGCACTCGCGAAAAATCGAGAAAATACTGGGATCTGTGACCCGCGCACTAAGCGGCCACTGCCCTAACTGGGCTTCCTATCTCCCGCCCAGCTGAGGGTCATCGTACCCTCGCACAGTCAGGTGTAAGGGTCACGAAAACTGGCACTTATAATTATCAACCATTGCTAAATTGCCATCATTGACTTATTTCTTCATCCTCACTTGATCTCTACTGTGGTTAACTTTACAGATCTAGGTCTTTTTGATCAACAATCTTATTGTTATAATTAATTCATCATTGATTTCACTTATTTATCTTCCCTATCCTTTCTCAATCTCTTCTATGGTTTACTTTACAAATCTAGGTATTTTGCCACTACCTTTCTTTTGTGATATGTATAAATAGTAGAGTATACCTAAAAGATTAATAATGAAGATGATCGCTCTTTGTGATCATATGTTATTTGTTGACGCATATTTTGTATTTTAGTATTGTGTCTCTTCGCTATTTTATTTTCTTGTTATCCTCTTTATGTAATTTACCCATAGGCTACTCTCCTATATAAGAGAGCCTAGGGCTATGGAATAAACATCTCATTCACGTTTCCCAACATGGTATCAGAGCGACGGTCCTAGACTGGAGTTCTCGAAACCCTAAACCTAACCCGCCCCACCCGCCGGCCTCTCCTCTCTTCCCTTCTCTCGCCGATCGCCTCCCCTCCGATCGCGCATAGGCGCAGCCCCCAGCCTTGGGGCTTCTCCAGCGCTTGGGGCTTCTCGCCTCTCCAGTCTCCAGCGCATAGGCGCATAGGCGCAGCCCCCAGCCTCCGATCGCGCATAGGCGCAGCCCCTCCAGCGCTTGGGGCTTCTCGCCTCTCCAGCCCCGATCGCTTCTCGACGTGAGGGGCTTCTCGCTGATCGCCTTGCGCCTCTAGAGCCGATCGCCTAAGCGCACCTTGCGCTACTCTATCGCCTGGCGCATCTCGACTGCCTGGCTCCTCGCGCTACTCGATCGCCTGGCGCCTCTCGTTGCGTAGCATAGTGCGCAGCCTGTGCACCATCTCCTGAGCGGCAACCGTGCACCTTCCAGTGCCTGGCTGTGCACCTTCCTGAGCGGCAACCGTGCACCATCTCCTAGTGCTGTGCTGTGCGCATAGTGTTTTGTGGTGTTCTACAAGCGTGCTCTAGGGTTTCTACAATAGAAACCAGTACGCGTGCGGATCGTAGCGCGCGAAGGTCCATGGGGATAGTTGCTTGAGGTCTACACATGCAACTCATCCCGTCTATGTCATTGTAGACAAACATTATCGGTTGCAGGTCGCTCCAGTCTTCCTTATCCAGCATGTCAGAAAGCAAGGCAGATATTCCATCCATGGGTGCATTTCGTGGTCCAGCGCCCATTGTCAAGATGGATGGCACGAATTATGAACTGTGGGCAATGCAGTTCATGAGTATGATGAAGTCCACGGGCAAGAAGCATATTCTCACAGAGCCCGAGCCTGCAGAGAAGACTGGAGTCCATGCCTCATGGGAGGCTGACGATGCATATGCAAAAGTGTGGTTGTCTGGCACATTGGCTATTGAGATCGCCAATGACATTCTTCATCAGCCCACAGCCAAAGACATGTGGGATATCCTAGCAGCGACGTATTCTCAAACAAGGAATGAGACGAAGATTCTGCAACTACAACATGATATATTCACAATTAAGCAGAATGGCCGCCCATTACATTCTCTCTATACATCTTTGAGAGGAATGTTTGAGAAGCTCCATAGCTTCATGCCTCTTACCGCCACACCAGAACAGCAGAAGACATACAGGAATGCGACAATGGTGGGTGTGTTTCTTGCAGCACTCGATCCAGAGTATGAGGCAGCACGTTCACAGATTTTGGCGGACTCGACTATTCCTCCCATGGAGGAAGCTTTTCACAGATTGAGCAGGATTACTGTACCTTCCACAGCCACTAGTCAGAATCCCTCAGCCATGGCAGCCAGCAGAGGCCGTGGTTCTCATTACCAGGGCCGTGGACGTATTCCCCGTGGAAGGGGTGGCCGCACTAGGCCAACATGCACATATTGTCACCGTGTCGGCCATACTGAAGACACATGCTACTCCAAGCATGGATTTCCTGCATCTGCCCGAGCTGCTGAGCAGATAGAGCCCCCATCTGCATCCACGTTGGATCAACGATTTGATGATCTGGTTGCCCGTCTCAGGGGCATTATACCACCTTCTGGCCCAGTACCGTCGACAGAGAATCATACTGATACCGCAGCTTCTGCTTCTGCTTCTACGAGTACTTCAGGTAGTACACTTGCTCTTCACAGTAGTAGATCAGTTACATTGCCATGGATCATGGACTCGGGCGCTACACATCACCTATGTGGCGACCAGAGTCTTCTTACAGGATATACTCAGATCCCTCCAGGACGGACAGTAGTGATTGCCAATGGCACTCATTCCCCTATCACGGGTCAGGGGGAGATTAGATTGACATCCTCGATGCAGCTCAAGAATGTTTTACATGCACCACATTTTTCCATGAATCTGTTGTCGATTAGTCAGATTACGAAGGATCTCCATTGTCGAGCTATTTTTGATTCATCTTCTTTGATTTTTCAGGACATCCATACGGGCAACGTGATTGGTCATGGCTATGAGCAAGGAGGCCTTTATCGTCTGAACCAGACCCCGTTTGCCGGAATTACAGCTTCTCCCGCAGAACAAGTATCTCCTCTCCTGTGGCATCTGCGCTTCGGTCACTTACCGCTTCAGAAGTTACGTCTTGTCCTACCCTATAGTCTGTCTCACACAACTGTCCAGTGTGAGGCATGTCAGTTGGGAAAACATCACAGGTCGTCTTTTCCCAGTAGTCAAAGTCGGAGTAGTAACTCCAAGTTTGAGTTGTTTCATGTCGATGTCTGGGGTCCGAGTCGTGTTCCCGATCATCAGGGGCACAGGTTTTATATTGTATTTGTCGATGATTTTTCTAGAGCATCTTGGGTATTTCTAATGAAAAATAAGTCTGAAGCTGGGGATATTATTATTCACTTTCTAAATGAGATTCAGAATGTTTTTTCCACAACAGTCAAAATTCTGAGAACTGACAATGCCTTAGAGTTGTGCACCAACAATCTAGCCAAATACTACTCCTCAAAAGGGATTGTTCACTAAACATCATGTGCTCATACGTCTCAACAAAATGGGGTTGCAGAAAGAAAACACCGTCATCTTCTTGATGTTACAAGGTCTCTTCTCATTCAGAGTCATGTCCCGTATTCCTACTGGGGTGATGCTGTCCTTACTGCATGTTATCTTATAAATCGTATGCCCTCGTCTGTCTTGAATGAACAGGTTCCTTTCTCAATTATATATCCTGACAAGGAGCTGTTCAATCTTACACCTCGTGTCTTTGGGTCTGTTGCTTTTGTCCATCAGTTGTCACCCGGTTCTGACAAGCTCTCTCCCAGGGCTATCAAGTGCGTCTTTGTAGGGTACCCCAGAACCCAAAAGGGGTACAAGTGTTTTGACCCTGTGCGTCGGCGGTATATGATCAGTGCGGATGTTACATTCTTTGAATCCAGTATGTATTTTTCAGAATCCGGGAACATGCAGCCGTCACCATTATCTCCTGTTACCGTATTCATGACACCACCACCATTACAGCCGTCACCACCATCACAGCCGTCACCACCATTACCACCACCACCACCACCGCCACCGCAACCAATAATTTCTCCGTTACCATTCCATTACACCCGGAGGCCGAATCAAGCTCATGGCCCTGACCAGTCAACTAGCTCGCCTATGGTATGTAATGAAAATATTAATGTTGATGGATCTGACGACATTTCTCAGCAGGATGCATTACAGGAGCATGGTGATACCACAGAGGATCTGGATGTTCCAATCGCTCTACGCAAGCCGAAGAGAAGCTGTGCCAAGTATCCAGTATCTGCAGCTGTTTCATTTGAGAGGCTATCTGGACCATTCAGGACATTTGCATTGGCACTTTCAGCTACAGATATTCCACGGAACCACCATGAGGCTTTGCAGGATTCTAGATGGCGGCTAGCCATGGAGGAAGAGATGGCGGCACTTCAGTCTAGAGGAACATGGAGCTTGGTTACTATACCACCAGATGTCAACCCAGTAAGTTGCAAGTGGGTATTTACAGTGAAACATAATGCAGATGGCTCTATTGACAGGTACAAGGCACGCCTGGTTGCAAGGGGATTCACACAGACATATGGTGTGGACTACCTTGACACGTTCTCCCCGGTGGCTCGTCATTCCACTCTGCGGATACTCCTATCAGTTGCAATTACCAGGGACTGGCCACTCTATCAACTGGATGTGAAGAATGCCTTTCTATATGGCGACCTGCAGGAGGAAGTCTACATGCAACAGCCACCTGGTTTTGCTGTTGAGGGGGAGTGTTCCAAGGTGTGCAGGTTACATAAGGCTATCTATGGCCTTAAGCAGAGCCCCAGAGCATGGTTCCAGAAGCTATCAGACCTCTTTGAGAAACAAGGATATAAACGCTCCAATGCTGACCATTCCTTGTTTGTACAGAAGACGGCAAGAGGTATTGTTGTAATCATGGTTTATGTTGACGATATCTTGATTACATGCAATGATGACCAGGGCATTAAGCAGGCAAAGGAAAGGCTGGGGACCGAGTTTGTAACCAAGGACTTGGGAGTCCTGAGATATTTTCTGGGGCTGGAGTTTGCCAGAAATCCGTATGGATTAGTCATGTCACAGAGGAAGTATGTCACAGATCTACTGAGTGAGACAGGTATGCTAGGGTGCCGTCCTGTCACAACACCAATGGACCCTAGCATGAAGCTGTATGATGATGACACAGAGGAGGTTGACAGGAGAAGATACAGAGAGCTGGTAGGCAAATTGTTATATGTCACGATCACTAGGCCAGATATATTATTTGCAGTGAGCCGTGTGAGCCAGTTCATGGAGCAGCCACGTCAGGTGCATATGGATGCCATACACATGATACTTAGATATCTCAAATCTTCTCCAGGTAAAGGTCTGCTATTCAAGAAAGGAAAGGGGATTTCTGTCTCAGCATGCGCAGATGCAGACTATGCAGGATGTCCTAAGGATATGAAGTCCACATCAGGGTATGCTGTCTATGTTGGAGATGCTCTAGTCTCATGGAGAAGCAAGAAGCAAACTGTGGTAGCTAGATCCAGTGCTGAATCCGAATATAGGGCTATGGCCCAGGCTACTACAGAGATGATGTGGGTGAAAGCAGTGCTGACAGATTTATGCTTAGATATACCACTGCCTATGAACTTGGAGTGTGATAATCAGGCGGCTTTGTTCATTGCAAACAATCCTGCATTCCATGAACGGACCAAGCATATTGAGGTGGATTGCCACTTCATTCGTGATATGATTCAGAAAGGATTCATTACTACATCCCATGTTACTTCAGAGAACCAGACTGCAGATATATTCACCAAGGCATTGTTACGTGGCCCATTTCAGAAGTGCGCTTCCAAGCTGAGCATGATTGACATCTATGCTCCATCTTGAGGGGGAGTGTTGACGCATATTTTGTATTTTAGTATTGTGTCTCTTCGCTATTTTATTTTCTTGTTATCCTCTTTATGTAATTTACCCATAGGCTACTCTCCTATATAAGAGAGCCTAGGGCTATGGAATAAACATCTCATTCACGTTTCCCAACATTATTATTTCTGAAATCATGAGATTATCGGTCATTCATTGGATTTCGATCTAAGTTCAATTCAATGTAGAAACTTCGAGCTTTTCTCATTTAACTCTTAGTTTAGCGGCATGATCATTGATCAAAATTGATAGTCCTTTCTAGGAGAATACCCTAATGTTGTCATTTTCTATTATGAGAAATAGACGATTGATTATTAGCTTCTGGATTCAAGTTTGCAAAATTTTCAATCTTTCGTATTTAACCATGAGAGTAGGTTTTACTTATTTAAATCTAAATTTTTCTCAACTTGTGTGCCAATTTGTCCCCAAATCTCTAATTTGTTGCCATTAGATTAGTGGCTAATTGGTGTTTTTAAAGCTTGACTTAATTGTGTACATCAACCCTTACTATCTCCTTAATCATCATGAAATCCATAGCTTTTAAGAGCTAATATATTATGCAAACACCTCAAATTTTACCTTGGAAAAACACCTACAAGGAGGTTATAATGCGCAACAAATAGTCATCGAAGGGTCTCTCTCTGAAGAGTATTATCAGATCCGGGATTAGTCATACTCACAATTTTACCTTATGTGATATTAAAGTCAGCACCCGCCAAGTTTTTGTCCTCCTTATATCATCATCGGCTTCTGGTCAATATCTTCAGTTGTCCATAGCTTCAACTAGCTATCTCAGCATGGTCTGTTTGTCTTCCTACCATGGGTTGGACTAATCTCAGTGTGTCACAAAGATGTAACTTACTTGCGAAGGGAGGGGGCGTAATATCATATGTGAAACAGATCAAATATGACTCAAAGTGATGGCCTGATCTTGGAGTTCCCTGAGCAGAGAATGCCTTCTTCCTTGTATAATTGTTCTGGTAACCATGTCATGCAATCTCTTTTTTATGAATAAATAGTAACTTATCCATTATTTTTATTTTTATTTTTATTTTTACATAAGTCAAGTGCTGATTGAGCTTAAGTGCATAGTAAGATATTTTTCATGTATTATGAAGTACATGGACTTGCTTAGCTACGGCATACCCAATATATTCTTCTTTAATAAGATAGCTTTAATTTGAGTAAACATATTAATTTTAAATTGACCAGTCATATAAGAATACAAAAAGCATTGTGTGAATTGCTTCTTAATTCTTGTTACTTTTATATGTGTGCAAAATCCCTACCTAGTATTGTAGGGTTGCTATTTGACAATACTTGTTAGTAATGAGAATTTATTTGGCATGACGGTTTGCATTAATATTACACATTGGGATAAACATGTTGTTGATTTTGAATTATTACATTAAAAGTTTGAATAAAAAATGCATGGAAGGCAGCAAGAGAGGGGGAAAGATTGTACATTTGATCCTCTAAGTTTGGAGGGTATTTGTGGCTTCATTTAACATGCAACAATAGCTAAAATACATGCTCGATCGCAACAAAAAAGGGAAAAAAAACTGAATTAGAGACTCCAACATTCGATTTAATTGGAGTAAAGAGAAGAGGGATTTGTACCTTTGAATATCTTCACTTTGGAGATCCAAACTTGCATGCAGCGACCTCTTCTTGACATGAGCTTCAGTTCACTCAGATCCGGATGTTATAATAATTCTTTTCTATTTAGGGGTATTTCTGTAAAATTTCTACATTTTCACTTAAATAAAAATTCCCACACGAGCTCTCCCATATTTTCCCTTTTGATAAAGTACTTTTGGAGGAGGGGTCAATATGCAACATTCCCATTGCTCTCTTTTCTTGGGATGGAAGTAGTCGAATGAGGTATCCCTTCCCCTTGTTAGGGTTTGACACATTCGAACCCAAGACAGCAGTGGCGTGATCGATGAGAACAATGGCACGATCGTTGCTTGATGTGATGATATGGAGGTTGCAATTTTTGGCGGTGACTCCTCCATCGTTGATGATGATGGTAGTGGTTCCAGCTACTCTTGTGGAGGAGATGGTGGTGACTCTTGGCCCTCGGTTGACGGAAGGCTTCGGATATCAAGGTTGGTTGCATCACTAGGGTGTCGGATCGGAGTGGGGCTGTAGGGGGAAGTGACAGGTGTAGTTGTAGGAGGGCTGGAGCAGTGGGTTGGGGAACAGGTTGCAGGGGGGCTTGTGGTGGTGTCGACGTGGGGATGATGGTCAAAGGATGTTCTGAGGAAGGCAGGGGGAGTACTTGGTAGGCTCGACAGTGTCGGGATGGTCGAAGGTGATGATATAGTTGATTCAAATAGCGGCAGCCGATCTGATATGTGTTGGACAACAAACTCGGGCATGGTTTTTCTTCTTCTTCAGTTTCATCTCCATTGTGGCCTTCAAAATAGCCTTGACGAGGGTTGTACTAACGACTATGACAGACGATGGCGGCGGGGTTTTCGAAACCTCCTGGACAACAGCTTCTTCTTCTTCTTTTTCTTGTAATCGTCGACATCTTGCTGCAACTTGTTCTGGAATGAATAATTTTCCATTGAACCATATATGTTCTTGCGCAGCAGGGGTTTCTTCTACTTGTACGATAAAAATATCTACATTGAACCATGAATCCAACCACTGGTGTATCTTGATGCTTGACTGGAGATGATGTTTGTACCTCTCTTGTTGTGAACGTGACCCATGACGATGACTCATGTTGAGTGATATTCTCCAAAAATCAATAGGGTCTTCGAGTTGCCAAAAATAGCTCCGGATGGATTGTCAGATCGTGAGGATGATCTAGATGCCATGCTCCGATACCAAATGATGGAAATGAAAATTTGCCACGGTGAAAAATAAATTTTAACTGTGGAAATACTTTAGTGGAGAAAAAATAGAGGGTAGAAGAAGAGAAAAACTCACTGGTTAGAGAAAGAAGTGCGGATATCACGTAGAGGGAGAAGAGAGAGGGAGAGATAAATGAGATAAATCTCAAATTATAATTGACTCTTGAAATTGAATTCAACATAAAACTACCATCCCCTTTATATAGAAGGGGTGGGACTACAAAAATAGAAAGAGAAATAAAGATCAAGTAAGATAAAGGGATTTTTATCCATGAATCCTATAAACTTTGTAAATTACCTTTCGACCTTTGAAACAACGTACCGACAGACCATGTGTTAATTTGAGACTTCATGAGTTAACTAGCTTGAGTTTATATTGAGTTAATCAGACCCTAGCACATCTAGTGGTAGGTTTTTTTCGACTCTCTCTTCCTTCTTCACTCCCCCTCCTTTCAGCGGCTGCAACTTCTTCCTCTGCTCTCGTAGTGGGCATCAGGATGCGGCAGCCCGACCCTCGACCTTGGTGTGGCGGTCCTTGGTGTGGCGCATGGACAGGTCGGGGAGGAGGGCGAGGGCGGGAGGATCTGGAGGTGGAGGGCAAGGGAGGAGGTCTCTAGCTTTGTTGTTGTCTGTTGGATATCCCATCGAGAGATCATCGATCTGGAAGGGTTGTTGTGGGATTTGGTTAAAGGATCTAGAATAAGTGTGGGCTGCTTGGAGGTAGGTGCAGACGCTTCGAGAGGCACTGACTGCGAGGTGTTCGCTTGGAGATGGCGACCTTACCTGAAGGGAGACGGTGGCGTCATCTGCCATGATGCCCCCTAGCTGGAGAGGCTTGTATGGAGAAATTTTTATTCTGGAGGAGGAGGGCAAGGGGAAGTTCAGGGAGGAGGGCGAGGACGGGAGGACCTGAAGATGGAGGTTGAGGAGGAGGGTGAGGGTGGACGTCGGGGAGGAGGAGGGCAAGGGGGGAGGTCAGGGAGGTGGATGGCGAGGTCGGGAGGATGTGGAGGTGGAGGGCGAGGGCGGAGGTCGGGGAGGAGTAAGGTGAGGGGGAGGTCGGCAGACGTGGAGGAGGAGGAGGTTGAGGAAGAGGAGGGCGACGGACCTAGAGGAGGGGGAGGTCGGGGAGGAGGAGGTTGAGGAAGAGGAGGGCGACGGACCTGGAGGAGGAGGGGGAGGTCGGGGAGGAGGAGGGCGAGGGCGGCGGAGGTGGGTGGGTGCTTGGTGGGGAAAGGGAGGTGAGGAGGAGGAGGGGCACTCAATGTAATTTTGATAAACAAAACATGTATAATGTAAAAGAACCTTATAGAATCCGGTTAGTTTTAATGGATCAATGGATGGGGGTTAACCACAAGGTTTGTGGGGTAAACGTTAGCATGTTTACGGGGCTGAGGCGGGAATTACATTGTTTCAAAAGTTATGAAGGTAATTTACAAAGTTTATAGGGTTCGTGGGGGGAAATCTTTACAATAAAATCCAAATTTGGATTCTAAATATCTCAAACTGATTGACTACTTAATATAATCGACTAACTAATTGATTTGAGATCACATGCGACTTCATTATTTAACCTAAAATTGTAACGGACTCAATAAAATTAACTCGACCCTAATTTAATTAATTGTAACGGACTCAATAAAATTAATTCGACCCTAATTTAATTAAACTTTAAAAAAGTTAACCCTAATTGATAAAATTCAATGGACGAAAAATCTTAATTGAGGAGAAATTTGGATGTCATGTTGCATCAAGATGTCCATACACGCACATATACATCACATGTCTCTCAAAATACAAGTAAAACAAAAGCTATAGTGAAAGTAAACAGTAATCTAGCTACAAGTATTGTACCACCAAAAACTGAATAGCAGCACAAATAAAGCTCCAACCAACACTAGCCACTCACTACTGCGACTGCTCTGATCCACCTGCAGATCCAACACAAAGGCACGATATGAGCAAAGTTGCCCGTATGGTGCTAAAACTACAAGCTACTAACGAAAATGTGCCAAAGAAACCAATTTGGTAAACCATCCTCACAATGAAGATAACACTTTGATCATTATCATTAACCTTTTATAACCCAAGCTTGGTTGAAGGTACGCAAGCAAAACAAGCATGAGTAAAGTGAACAAGCGAAACAGAGAACACCAACCACGATTGTGGAAAGGCGTGAAAATGAAAGTTGGATTCCATCGTAGCCCTAGAGCTCTCTTATATAGGCGAAAAGTTCTAAGGGACAATTACATAAAGTAGACCGAAGAAATAAGAAATTACAAAATAAATATAATGAGATATAAATATCTCAACACTCCTCTTCAAGCTGGAGCATATATATCTATCATGCTCAACTTGGAGCAACTATGGTGAAAAGGACCCCTCGCAAGAGCTTTGGTAAACATATCTGCAATCTGATCGCCCGAAGCAACATGAGGTGAAAATAAGTCCCTTCTGGGTTAGATCACGAGTGTAATGATAGTCTACTTCGATGTGCTTTGTTCTTTCATGGAAGGTTGTATTATTAGCTATGAATAAAGCGGTTTGGTTATCACATTTGAGTTACATAGGAAGAGGCACATCAATAGTTAGGTCAGCAGGACAGACTTGACCCACATCATTTCCATGCTCCCTTGGGCCATGGCCCTATACTCTGATTCATCGTTAGATCTAATAGCCACAACTATCTGTTTCTTACTATTCCATAAAACTAGCGAGTTACCTATAAACACAGTAAAGCCTGAAGTGGACTTCCTGTCATTGGGGCACCCAACATAATTTACATCCACACATCCAGTTACTGTGAGAGACGTGTCTTTTCTGAACAGAATTCTTGCACCTGGAGAAGAGTTCAGGTACCTCAAGATTATGTTAACTGCATCCATATGAACCTGCCTAGGTTGCTCCATAAACTGGCTGACTTTGCTAACAACAAATGATATATCATGCCCGGTGATAGTGACATACAACAACTTCCCTACTAGCTCTCTGTATCGTCTCTTGTCCACCTCCTTGGAGTCCTCATCATAGAGCCTAGCATTGGGATCCATTGGAGTAGTAGCAGGTCTACATCTTGTCATGCTCGTCTCAAATAGGAGGTCAGTGACATACTTCCTTTGCGTCATTACCATACCATGCTGATTTCTTGCAAATTCTAGGCCAAGAAAGTAATGCAGTTTGCCAAGGTCCTTGGTCACAAACTGTTGTCCAAGGAAATCCTTTGCTACCTGAATGTCATGTTTATCTGTAACAACAATGTCATCAATGTAGACCAGAATAACAACAATACCTCTCCGAAATCTCCTAATAAAAAGAGAATGATCTGCAGTAGGTCTGACAAACCCCTGTTGTTCAATCAACTCTGAGAGCTTCTGAAACCAAGCCATCGGACTCTGCGTAAGGATATATGTGGCCTTGTGAAGTCTACACACCATACAGGACCCCCCCCCAGCAGCAAACCTTGGCGGTTGCTGCATGTAGACTTCCTCCTGCAAATCCCTATACAAAAATGCATTCTTGACATTTAATTGGAAAAGCGACCAGTCACGTACCACAGCAACAATAATAAGAACTCTCAATGTAAAATGATGAGCAACTAGAGAAAAGGTATCCTAGTATCCGCCCCATAAGTTTGGTTAAACCCATGTGCAATCAATCTGGCCTTATACATGTCCACAATACCATCCACGCGGTGTTTCACTATAAACACCCATTTGCTGCCGACAATAGTTGCACCAGGAGGAGCATGTACAACACTCCACGTACCATGAGACTGTAACACTGTCATCTCCTCCTTCATAGCCAGACACCATTGACTACTCTGCAATACCTCCTGATAGGACCATGGTATCTCCACTACCGATAGACCTACAATAAACCTATGAAAATCCTCTGAGAGTCGTAACAGAGAAACATGGGAAGCAAGAGGATACATAGTGCATGTACGGCTCTTCTTCCTTAGGGCAATAGGCACATCAAGGTCCTCAACTTCCTCAATAGCTGAGAATGGATCATCTAAGACATCCTGCACCTCAGGCTACACACGCAAATCATCAGTGCCATTAGTTGAACTCAAATGCTCAAAACATACTGGGGCATGCTAGATGATGGAGGTGGCACATGAGCACAAGTTCGACGAGGGTAAACCTGTAGAAAGAAGGTAGGTGTGGCTGATAGTGGAGGAGGTGGTGGAGATGGTGAAGGTGTAGTAGAGATTAGAGGAGACGAAATCGGAGGTAGAGGCATATATACCTCTTCTCCATTCTCCAAACGAATGAGCTTGTCACCTGTAGGGAAGAAATACATAATAGACTTGAAAAAGGTGACATCTGCACTAACATAATATCTTCGTCGAACAGGGTCAAAGCAATGGTATCCCTTTTGGGTCCTGGAATACCCAACAAAAACACACTTGATGGCTCTAGGAGAGCTTGTCAAGACCTAGAGACATATGATGAACAAAAGCAATTGACCCAAAAACATGAGATGTAAGAGAGGAAAGATCCGTCTTAGGAAAGACAATCGAGAACGAGATCTTCTCCCCCAGGACCGATGAGTGCGTGCGATTTACCAGGTGGAAAGCAGTTAGAACCGCACTCCCCCAGTACGAATGAGGAGCACACCTCTGGATTAAGAGAGTCCGCGTAACATCCAAAAGGCGACGATGTTTTCGTTCAACCTCCCATTCTGTTGAGACGTATAAGCAGAAAATGTATGATGCACAATATCATAGGTTCTAAGAAATTGAGAAAATTGAGTATTGTAAAATTCTAATGCATTATCTGGACGAATATACTTGACATTTGCAGAGAATACATTCCTTATTTCATTAATAAAAGACTGGATAACATGACCAGAATCAGACTTGTTCTTAAGAAGAAAGACCCATGACAATCTTAAAAACTCATTGACAACAACAGGATAAAACCTATGCCCCTGATGGTTCGGAACACGACCTGGACCCCAAATATCAAAATGAATTACCTCAAAAAGACTATGACTACTTCAACCCCGACGACTCTGGAATGTAGATCGATGATGCTTCCCAAGTTGGCAGGCCTCACACTGAAAAGTAGAGCGAGGTGAAATCTATGGAAGAACGTGACACAGCTTTTGCAAAGGAAAATGACCAAATCGAAGGTGCCACACATAGAGAGAAACGGATACAATACGAAGAGAAGAAGCACCAGGATATGGGATTGTACCACTCTATAGAGACCTCCTTGCTCACGGCCAGATCCAATCACCCTGCTCGTAACAATGTCTTGAAACACAATTGCAGAAGGATCAAATATGACACGATAATGTAAATCCTTGGTTATTTGACAAATGGACAGTAAATTCATAGAAAATTCCGGAGCGTAAAGAACATTCTGAAGTCGCATTGCGGGAGTTAACCGCACCTCCCCCTGATGAGTGATGGGAGAGTATGCCCCTTATGTTATTACTACCGATCTCCCTGACTGAGTCGAAATGTAAGTACTAAACTGTCCTCTGTCACCCCAAAGATGACAAGATGCTCCTTAATCCATAATCATTCTGAAAAAATCTGCCCTGTAACAGCTAGTAAGAGCATATGTTATACTTGATGTGGACGCTGATGCTGAAACAGTTACCTCTGAGGATCCTGAAGGAGAACTGGTTGACCTAGGAGCAGGCATAATCTCCCTGAACTACGGTACAAGTTCATCAAATCTCTGGTCAGATGCATGTGATGGACTCCCAACCTGCTGAGTATGCTCTGCACCCGTGCTGAAGCAAAGTCTCTGACGTCTATCCCATCCAGTCCAGACATTTTAAAATATGCCTCTGCCCAACGTGTCGGCCGAGCCTCCTTTGTCTCTTTCTTGAATATGCATATCCTAACACATAAAGAAGTAAGCTTTTGGTCCAAACACAAGACTGCAGAGCCCGGACACTCTGCGGATGACCAATGGCTAGAAACCAACTCTTTGAATCCCTCCTCCTATAGCCAAGCGCGCTCAAACCTGAACATGACTCGTGGTATCGCATCCTCACCAGAGTCTTAGACTAACGAGTTATGATCTGATATGGAACACTATCTAGACGAAGAGGCAGAAAGCAGGTAAGTGTCCAACAACTCAGATGGAGTTAAGAAATGATCAATACGGGGACGAGAACCAGAGTTTCTCCTGGTAAATCTAGTATCAGAAGTATTAAACACCTCCAGCTATCGATCATCAATCAACTATGCAAACTCAATAAACCCCTGGTCTTGATCACCACACATCCGAGGTCGATCAGAGGAAAGTAATGTAACATTGAAGTGACCTCCTACTAGCCATGCTACATATACGTAACGAGTATCTCGAAGATCTGCCCACATCTCTGGTCTCTGGGACAAACAAGGGGCGTACACACAAGAGAGTAAAACTTGTGCCACCAATTTAATGTTCTCCAGTGTAACAGTCAAAAATGGCTACCCTTTACCTTAGAGATGAAAGAAAACATGGAGTCTTTCCAAGCAACAACCTGGTCCCATGCACTGTCAATAGCGTCAATTGTCCTGAAATCTTAAAGAGGTCACTATAGGAATCATGAATAAGACAAGAGATTTTTCCTTTCAACAAAATAATATCGCAGTACCAATCTTTAATACGTGTACCAATCATGCTCTGCTTTTCAGGTTTACCCATACCTCTAACATTCCGAGTTAGAACCTTCATTGCTTAAGTTTTTTTGCTCCTAAAATTGGCACCATGCCCACCACCACCGCTACATGCGACTTATGCTTCGGAACGGACGTCACTCCCTTTCTAGATGCCACTTGTTGCTTTCTATCTTTGTAGTGTTTCATCTTACGTCCATTGCCTCTCTCCAAAGTCGTGGTTGACGATGAGGAAGTGGGAAAAACGCTCTCAATGACAGTTTCAAGTGTTAAGACTACTTTGTTGTGATAAGAACTCATAATGGGAAAGAGTGGTTGTACTTTAGAGTCTTCAGACTGGTCTTTATCGTCGAACATAGTACCTTCAGGGTGCAGCAAATCACCCTCTCCTATGTCCACAGAGACCTGTCCCCCTTCCCGAGACGAGGTTACCTCAGGGCCTGAAGAGAAAGCCATGATAGGAGGCAAGGCATCATCTTTTGGCTCATGTTGTTCCCGCAAGGTAGCATGCTATCTGCTAACCAATAGGCCTTCGTTAGGGACGCACAGAGCTGCTGCAAGCACATGGTTGTCAAGTTCAAGAGGTAATCCGGTAACGATAACCAAATCCACAATTGGGCATACAAACTCCTCCTACAAGGCATTGGAATCAGATCCTCCACAATCGGTTTACCTGCAATTCGCTATGTCCTTGGGAGTGGCGGATCGATCTTCATTATGTTTTAGAGAAGGAAGAGATTACATTGGATTACGTAGGCTTAGAATGCAGTCTCCAACCTAGGGAGCTTATATAGGTCTTCTAGTACAAATGGGTCTGGGAATAAATGTGACCCAAATGACTAAAACCTGATTATTTGATCTTTCAGAGCCTTAGTTCACGGACAATGTGATGGTGGAGATTGAGCATCATTGAAATTAGTGGGGTTAGAGTTTAAGGCATCTCGACAATTCCTAACACCCAATCATCGCCACATTACTTCAAGTTAGTGCTTTGTTAATTTTTTGTAGGGAATTTTACATAAACAACCCTCTATATTTTTATAATTACGTGTTGAAATAAATTTTAGATGGAATCCATTAAATTTGACGAATTTACTCTTCTCCTATCATCATATTTCCAAAATTTACCTATTTCTCTTCCACATCCTCCTTTCGCTTGTCGATGGAGCCTCGATTGTGAGTCTGTCAATGCTTTTGTTCGTAGTGCCAGTGGACCAGATGACGTGACTATTGGTTTCGACGAGAATGACATAGTCATCGGCACCGAAGGACAAGACAACGTTCTCATCTATGAGACAGCTGTGATTGGCCAATGAAAGAGGGGTTCTTGGCTGGTGAGGCCGAGGAATAAGCCTGGAAAGAATGGATTGGGGGTGGAATAGTACCACATGAGCAGGCATAGGGCTGCGAAGAGTGGGGTGGCATGGAAGCTCGCATCGTACTCAGTGATATGCCAGTGGCAACATGGGGGAGGGGTGGTAGTGGGGGAGGGGGCAATGCGTTAGAGGGGATGGGTTGGGGAGACATTGGGGAGGGGTGGGGAAAGGCGATGCTAGGTAGGAGCAAGGGCAGGTAGCGACATGGGAGAGGGAAGGGGTGGAGGCAACACGAGGGTGGGGAGGTCAGGCGAAGGCGGTATGGGAGAGATGGGCACGTGGGGCAGGGGAAGCTGGGCAAAGGCAGCATGGTTCCCTCGACCTTCATTACCATTTCCACCGATGGGAACATGTTCGTCGACTAGAGGAGCTTTGAGCGGCTCAAGATCTGAGCTGTGAGGGCTACTTATTAACCCACTTGGTCGCCTATCCCCTGAACCCACCAATACTAATAAAACCATCACTTATGTTTACAAGATAACGAGGATTCGAGACATGGGTCCCCTCGAGAAATCCGGATGGATCGTATCCGGGCATGTTGAACCTATCAAACCGGTTGCCAATGCATTGCGTGTTCAGAATGGATGATAAGATGCTCTTCTGCGGGTGGAAAGTTTAGGAAGAAGGGTCAACGTTGAACACGGATAAATGAAGATCTGATCTTGACAACGAGAAGATCTTGGTTGGTACTAAGTTGTTAACTTAACCTCATTGGCGAAAAGAGACTTAGATCTCATTATAGAACCCATGGAAACATCTAGTGTGAAGTTGAGATATAAAGGTGGTGGCACGAAGGAGGGGAAGCCGTGTGGATGCATCACATGGGAGGGGTAGGGGGAGGTGGTGATGCAGGGGAGGGGATGAGCATTAGTGGCATGGGAAGGGAAGCAGAGGTAGTGATGGAAGGCAGGCAACGCAGGGGGAGGGGGTAGAGGTTGTTTGTAGCTATGGCAAAGGCGGGGGATTAGGGCAGAAGGTGGAACGGGGTTGGGATAAAATGTTAATAAAATAAATTAGATTAGTAGCCCACAATTGGATTCAATGGAGTTAGATTAGCTTAAGGGAGTAGTTTAGTTGCTGGAGTGACATAATAGAGGGTCCTACGTGTAAACAGATGTGATTATATAAGGTTGTACGCATAATTCAGAACTATTGAGGATTCAACATGTAATTATAAAAGTATTGAGGGTGATGTGTAAAAAACTTTTTTTAATAAAAGTACGAATAGGGTGAAAAGCTTATTGAACATCATTACAACTGATGGGTTAGAATTCAACGAATTAACAATTCCTAACACCCAACCGCCACCGCCACCGCCACGACAAGAAAAGACTTTTCACCCTATTTGCACTTTTATAAAAAAAAAATAAGCCACTAATTTGAAGTCAGGTGATGTTGATGGGAACATGACAGGATCCTATGGTTTGGATGTATCTCTGAAGAATCCTATGATTCAGAAGTGAGAAGGTGTCCCCTGGTACGGGGAGTATACACATCAAAGAAGATATCATTGGGTTATAGGTTAAATTCATATCAAATTAGCTAAAGCAGACATCTTATGTCTGATATTAAAATGTGCATGAGTCAACATTGCATATATAGGTACAGATTTTGTAACTTGGCAACTTATGATTTCCAGAACCTACTAATTGGCCCTTCAGGGACTACATGAATGGAGTAGGACTAATTGTTGAGTTACTTCAACTGTGGCTACAAAGTAGAAACCATTTTGGGAATGGGATAGTGATTTTCTGTTGAAGTCCTGAAGTAGTCTGTGGCCAATCTTTGAGTGATTCGGCCGAGTGAAATGATGTCCATCTGAGGGAGGCAACATTTAGTCCGGATGATGTTGGTTGTGGTTGTTGTCTCCAGAGAATGTTGGCAAAGGGCCAGGGTCTTGTGGGAGAGTGGTCCACCGTGGGGGTTGTTGAAAGATGGAATTAAGATCGTTAATAATTGTTGAGTTATTTTCTATCTTTTTATCGTATTTTCTATTCTTTCCATCTTCATTATGTAATTTATCCAGCGGGTCTCTCCTCTATATAAGAGAACCCTAGGACCTTATGAGACTGCAATTCATTATTTTTCCCTTAACACGTATCAAAGTGACGGTCCTAGACTGGAGGACCTCTTTGAGCTCCTCAGGTATTGCATATGCTTTTATTGGTTGTAGCAGTGCATATATAACAAAGTGGATCATGCGCTCTGGTGTTTCTCACTATATGTGTGGAGACAAAGCCCAATTCAAGTCTTACAGGTCTATACCTCCTGGTAGTTGGGTCGTCATTGCAAATTGGGTTCACTTACCCATCACACAACAGGGAGAGGTGCATTTGACACCGTCCATGCATCTGCAGAATGTTTTATATGCTCATGGTTTTCAGATGAGCTTGCTTTCTATTAGTCATATTACAAAGAGTCTGCATTGTCGTGCCATTTTTGACCCTCTCTTCTCTTGTGTTTAAGGACATACTCATGGGCAGGGTGATTGGATGTGGTCGGGAGCAGTGTGGACTCTACAGACTGGTCCAACCTCCTCATGCTGGTACCTCTACTAATAATACTAGACCAGTCTCACCGTAGCTGTGGCACCTTCGTTTTGGCCAGCATCTTATACAGAAGTTGTGTCATGTCCTCTTACAGATCTCCACACGATCTTCCGTCCAGTGCAAGATTTGCCAGCTTGGGAAGCATCACCATTCTTTGTTTTTATCTCGTCAGAGTCGGAGCAGTTCTTAGTTGTTTGAGCTCCTTCACTTAGATATATGGAGTGTGAGTCGTGTCCTTGATCACCAGGAATACCATTTTTATCTTGTTATTATCGATGATTATTCTAGATTTTCTTATATTTTCTTGTTAAAGAATAAGTCCGAGGCTAGGTCTGCCAATAAATCAGTTATTAATGAGATAAAGAATATTTTTCTGCTACTGTCAAGTATTTGCGTTCTGATAATGCCTTAGAGTTTTGCACTTTACAGCTATTCGAGTTTCTCAAGTCAGCATTGTACACCATACCTTCCTTGTGTGCCTATACATATCAACAGAATGGTGTTGCCAAGCGCAAACATCGTCATTTACCCGATGTGACCAAAACCCTTATGATTTAGTGTTATGCTCCTCACTCTTATTGGGGTGATGCAGTTGTTGCTGCCTGCTACTTAGTGAACCGTATGCCATCCTCTGTTTTGGGAGAAAATGTTCCTTTCTTGATTGTGTTTCTTGAGAAAGATATGTTCTCCCTTACACCCCATGTGTTTGGATATGTGACCTTTGTTCACAATCTTTCGCGTGGTCGTGACAAGCTGTCCCCCAGAGTTGTCAAGTGTGTCTTTGTTGGCTACTCTAGTACCTAAAAAGGGTACCGTTTCTATGATCGCTTTGTCGGAAATACTTTGTCAGTGTTGATGTTATATTCTTTGAGTATGTTATGCATTTCTCTCCAACAGGTGATAGACTGGCCTTATCTGACTCTGACGAGGAGGTCTACATACCTCCACCTCCTACAGCTCTACCACCTCTATCACCTCCCTTACTACCACCTCCATCACCACCTCCAGTACCTAAACCTGCTCCTGTGGTTGCCCCTTGACCACCACCTTCCTTGACTCAATTTTTGCCACGTGTGTTTACTCGCAGGTCTCGCTTTGTTCCGCCTGCTCAAAAGTCTTCCCCATCATCCAGCACGTCTCATGTATATAATGAGCACATTGTTCCTACCGATGGCACTACTGAGTTGTCTATGCAGCAGGATTCCTTACATGATGAGCATGTACCCTCTCAAGAGGGAAACTTACTGATTCAAGAGATGGTAGATGATCTCGATGTGCCTATTGCTCTACGAAAGTAGAGACATACTTGTGATTCATATCCTCTAACAGCCCAAGTTTCTTTGAGCAGACTTTCTGAGGATTGCAGGAGATTTATCGTGGCACTATCAGCCGTGGAGATACTACGAGTGTACCAGGAGGCCATTCAGGATAGTCAGTGGCGTCATACCATGGAGGAGAAGATGGTCGTTCTACAGCCGTCTGGCACTTGGAGCCTTGTCTCAGCTCCAATTGGTGCACTTGTTCGGTGCAAGTGGGTGTTTACAGTGAAGCACCGAGCAGATGGCAGTGTAGATCACGACAAGGCAAGACTTGTGGCACGTGGGTTCACCCAGACATATGGGGTGGACTATCATGATACATTCTTTCCACTAGCCAAGCATTCTACTCTGCGTATATTTCTATCTGTTGCAGTGACACATGATTGGCCCCTCTATCAGCTTAATGTCAAGCATGTTTTTTTCACTATGGTGACCTATATAAGGAGGTTTACATGCAGCAACCACCTATGTCCGCTGCTGAGGGGGAGTGTCAGAAAGTCTGCATGTGTCACATGGCGATCTATGCCCTAAAGAAAAGTCCAAGAGCATGGTTCTAGAAGCTCTCGGACTTGATAAAGCAACAAGGGTTTGTGAGATCGACTGTCGATCAGTCACTGTTTGTTCAGAAGACTCAGAGAGGTACAGTTGTCATACTTGTGTATGTTGATGATATCATTATTACAACGGATGGCGAGCAGGGCATTCAGGCCGTTAAGGATTTCCTAGGTCAACAGTTTGTGATCAGTTTGCGACCAACTTAGACTATTAAAGAATAAGTCTGAGGCTGGGTCTGCCATTAAATCATTTATTATTAAGATAAAGAATATTTTCTCTGCTACTATCAAGTATTTACGTTCTGATAATGCCTTAGAGTTTTGCACTTTACAGCTATTTAAGTTTCCCAAGTAAGCGTTGTACACCATACCTCGTGTGCCTATCAATAGAATGGTGTTATCGAGCGCAAACATCGTCATTTACCCGATGTGACTAGAACCCTTGTTATTCAGAGTCATGCTCCTCACTCTTATTGGGGTGATGCAGTTCTTACTGCCTGCTACTTAGTGAACCGTAGCCCATCCTCTGTTTTTGGGGAAAATGTTCCTTGATTGTGTTTCCTGAGAAAGATCTGTTCTCCCTTATACCCCGTGTGTTTTGATCTGTGACATTTGTTCACAATCTTTCGCCTGGTTGTGACAAGCTCTCCCCCAAGTTGTCAAGTGTGTCTTTGTTGGTGGTTACTCTAGTACCTAGAAAGAGTACCGTTGCTTTGATCGCTTTGTCGGAAATACTTTGTCAGTGCTGATGTTACATTCTTTAAGTTTGTTATGAATTTCTCTCCAACAGGTGACAGACTGGCCTCATCTGACTCTGATGAGGAGGTCTACATGCCTCCACCTCCTACAGCTCTACCACCCTCCCGCACATGCTCTACCACCTCCATCACCTCCCTTATCGCCACCTCCACTACCACCTCCAGTACCTACACCTGCTTCTATGGTTGCCCCTTGACCACCACCAACCTTGACTCAATTTTTGCCACGTGCGTTTTACTCGCAAGTCCCGTTCTATTCCCCTTGCTCAAAAGTCTTCCCCATCATCCAGCACGTCTCATGTATATAATGAGCACATTGTTCCTACCGATGGCACTACTGAGTTGTCTATGCAGCAGGATTCCTTACATGATGAGCATGTACCCTCTCAAGAGGGAAACTTACTGATTCAGGAGATGGCAGATGATCTCGATGTGCCTATTCCTCTGCGAAAGTAGAAACGTACTTGTGCTTCATTTCCTCTTATAGTCCAAGTTTCTTTGAGCAGACTTTCAGAGGATTTCATGAGATTTATCTTGGCACTATCAGACGTTGAGATACTACGAATGTATCAGGAGGCCATTCATGATAGTCAGTGGCGTCATACCATAGAGGAGAAGATGGTCGTGGCTACAGCTGTGTGACACTTAAGCCTTGTTTCAGCTCCAATTGGCGCACTCGTTGGGTGCAAGTGGGTGTTTACAGTGAAGCATCAAGCAGATGGCTGTGTAGATCGCTACAATGCAAGACTTGTGGCACGTGGGTTCATCCAGACATATAGGTGAACTATCTGGATACATTCTCTCCACTAGCCAAGCATTCTACTCTGTGTATATTTCTATCTATTGCAGTGACACATGATTGGCCCCTCTATCAGCTTGATGTGAAGCGTTGTTTTTTCTCTAGGTGATCTACAGGAGGAGGTTTAAATGCAGCAACCACCTGCGTCCGCTACCGAGGGGGAGTGTCAGAAGGGTTTGCATGTGTCACAAGGCGATCTATGCCCTTAGAAAGTCCAAGAGCATGGTTCTAGAAGCTCTCGCTCTTGATAGAGCAACATGGGTTTGTGAGATCAACTATCGATCAGCCGCTGTTTATTCAGAAGACTCAGAGAGAGAGGTATAGATGTCATACTTGTGTATGTTGATGATATCATTATTACAGGGGATGATGAGCAGGGCATCCAGATCCAGGTTGTCAAGGATTTCCTAGGTCAACAGGTTGTGACCAACATAGATTGGAGTTCGCCAGGAGCCACGAGGTCTTGTGATGACCTAGAGGAAGTACATTACATATCTTCTCTCTGAGACAGGCATGGCAGATTGCAGGTCTGCCACTACTTCTATGGACCCGAGCATGAAGCTCTATGATGATGACACTAAGGAGGTCGACAAAAGGAGGTACATGGAGCTTGCAATGAATCAATTCATGGAGCAGCCTAGACATGCACATATGGATGTTGTCCATATGATTATGAGGTATCTGAAGGCTCACCTGGCACTGGTCTTCTATTTAGTAGAGGTACATCCCTTATCGTTACAACTTGTGCAGATGCAGATTATGTAGGGTGTTCCAAAGATACGAAATCTACCTCTGGCTTTGCAGTATTCATAGGGAGTTTCTTGGTGCCATGGAAGAGAGCAAGAAGCAGACAGTGGTTGCCAGATCTAGCGTAGAATCAGAATACATGGCCATGGCACATGCTAGCGTAGAAATGATGTGGGTTAGATCTGTTAATACTTGGACCTAACTTTTTGAGGTGCCTCTTCCCATGCACTTCCAACACGACAACAGGGCTGCTCTCTTCATCACCAACAACCCAGCCTTCCATGAGAGGACGAAGCATATCGAGGTAGACTGTCACTACACTCGAGACATGATACATAAGGGCTTTATCTCCACTACTCATGTTAGCTCAGGAGATCATATAGCAAATGTACTTACCAAGGCCCTAGCCAAAGGGCCTTACTAGAGAAGTTCCAAGCTGAGCATGATTGATATCTATGCTCCAGCTTGAGGGGCAGTGTTGAGATATTTTCTATCTTGTATCTCTTTTATGTATTTTTTATTCTTTCCGTTTTCATTATATAATTTACTCAGTAGGTCTCTTCTCTATATAAGAGAACCCTAGGGTGTCATGAAAATGAAATTCATTTTTTCCATCAACAATAATATTCATATAACTTAAAGTAGAAGACATAATACATTACACTAGCTATAAAATATTCTTAATCTCATGGCAATCTAGATTAAAGACTGCAATTTCTCGCATATATGCTGCAAATACAATTGTTATTACCCACATTATGCAGACCTCAAAGCATACATATCTTCTCAAGAGGAAAAAGTTTACTTGGTTTTTTTAATAGTTTTATTGAAGTGAAAGGCCCTATTTGGTTGACGCATTCCCAGTTTATTTTTCTATCCTGGTTTGTGAAATGGCAGCACGCCAAGCACAAGCTATGCATGCCGTTATCTTATGGTATCTGCCTTTATTCTTTTGCAGAACCTGCTAATTGTGAAAGAGGCACACACTCCAAATCGTTTCGGTGGAATCACTTACCTTGGTTTTGAAAAGCTCACATTCGTTCCACTTCAGGTACACATGCTTCAGGAAACCATTCTCGTTGAAGAACATCTTAGGACATTCTGAGATTTATGCCTAGTATCTTTACGAATTAAGGTTATTTTGTCACCGTTGCGGTTGGTTACAGTATTCTAACATCGGATTGTGCTATCCTAAAAATGTGCCTTTTCAATATCAAAAATCTGTCCATTATAAACTATTTATCCTATAGTTTTCAAAAAAAGGAAAAAAGTATCCTGCCGTTGCCTTTTTAAATTGATTTGGTCAATTCCATTGTATAAATTTCAGGTATCTCTGTTCCTGATTCTTAAAATTTGTCAACTTGCAGCATAAATTAATTGATGTTAGTCTCCTATCGGCTGCTGAGATCTCATGGATTAACGATTACCATTCTCAAGTTTGGGAGAAGGTTGGTTACTTTTGTTTGAAATGTCTCGCAATTATGCTCTGACCTGGAGATTTCTTATTACAACTAAAAGATTGCCGGCAACATAGAAGTCCCGTCTTCGTTCAAAAAATTTCCCATAATAATAAGCCATTTATTTTCCCGTAAAAGTGCACTAGTTCTGTACCTAAAAATCTTTGATACTATTCGGTCAAGGCTATATCTAGTAGCACACACTTTCACTCTGTCAGTGCATAAGATCTGCCCATTGCATTATCCAGGTATCTCCACTGTTGAATGGATCTGCTCTTGAGTGGCTCCGAGAAAATACCCGTCCTCTTTCTGTGTAGCCTAGCCTCTACTGGTACATTTATGCCGAAGATGCAGGGCCTACACTTATATGGTACAAATTGCACCAAAGAAAGAGATTGATAAGATCTTAGCAATGAATTCAATCTTCTGGAGTGGAAGCATTCTCCATGGCATCTGTAACAAGTCAACCAAATAATTTAATTTTTTTTGTTAAAAGTGGCTTGCTTACACTCCCTTCATGCATTACATACTTGTATTTATTGCACGGGTTCCATTTGGAGCTAAACATAGTGTACATGTTTGGCAGTAACTTGTAAAATGCGTGAAAATTCACCTTGCATATTCCCCGACATAGATATCTAATTAGTCCTGCTGTTTTTAAACTGTAATTGTTGGGATTTGAACATTCCATTGATTTGGACATTAAAATTACTACCAGTGTACTAGTTATTGCCGTTAATAAGAGAATAAGATCTCTGAGTGATGAACAAATGAGGAAGGTGAATGGGCATCTGTTTCGGTTGTCTTGCCAGATAAAACATAGCCAAAGGTACCCAAACAACGTGTGTGCTTTTTTTCTTGTTCTCCGTCAACTAAAAATGAGTCTTGAGAGCTATACGATCGCGAGGAAGGCTTGAGGCTTCGACTTGAATCTCCACTCGAGCTTGATTTCTTTGCAATGGCTACAAATATTTTTAATCTTTACAGTCAATAACGGCACAAAACTTTGGGGGGTTTAGATAAAATAATAAGTGGGATGAGCGTTTCAAATTTAATGTTAAAAGACACTACTAACATGTCCATCTTGATCGCTCGATTTCAACAACTCTAAGACCGTTAAAATTTTATAGTCTTGATGCATGTGATATAGGCCTCAAATTAAGTTGAGCTTGGAATAACACCATGGTGGTGTGTGGTGATCAAAATCTCTCAAGGTTTCGTGCCGTTATTGATGGTAAAATGAGTGGTTGAGAGTACTCATCTCATTATTTCACAAAAATCCCATCTCACTGGATCGCTCCACACATGCACGCACACACGCAGAGAGAGGGGGGGTGCTAATCCTGTGAGTGCATGAGAGGAATGATTCTGGACTACTAGTTTTTGTCATATCTCTCCTCACTAATTTCAGGATTGAGAAGAGTAAAATCTAGTGGTACAGATTCACTGCCTCATTCTCACAGATTTTGGCACACACACCCACCCAACCCCCCCCCCCCCCCCACACACACACACATATATATATATATATATAGAGAGAGAGAGAGAGAGAGGGTGCTAATCCTGTGAGAGCATGAGAGGAATAATTCTGGACTATTAGATTTTGTCATATCTCTCCTCACTAATTGCAGGAGTGAAGAGCAAAATCTAGTGGTACATATTCACTGCTCTCATTCTCACAGATTTTGGCTCTTACATGATCAGAGAGAGAGAGAGGGTTGATCTTGTGAGAGCAAAAAACTGTGAAAGCCTGAGACGGCAAGTCTAGACTACTAGATTCTGCTCATCTCTCTCTAATCAATTAGGAGAGAGATGACATAAATCTAGTGGCTCAGAATCATTATTCTCACTCTCATGCTGTCATGATTTTTGGCTATCACAGA